>ML786783.1:54104-65813 GCA_009831015.1 Picea engelmannii | reverse complement strand
TCCAGTTACACGGATTTGATGTGCAATCTACTTGATGAAGAACCCACATGTTTTGAAGAGGCCATCCAGAAGAAGGAATGGGCAGATGCCATGATAGAGGAATACCAATCCATAATAAATAATGATGTATGGGAAATTGTTCCCAGACCAAAAAGTAAGGATGTGGTATCATCAAAATGGATCTTCAAGATAAAACATGTTGTTGATGGAAGTATTGAGAAATATAAAGAAAGATTTGTCGCTCATGGCTTTTCCCAGAAGGAAGGAATCGACTATGAAGAGACATTCGCTCCTGTGGCCATATACACTTCGATCATAACCATTATAGCTCTTACTGCCAAGATGAAATGGAAGTTGCACCAGATGGATGTGAAGACAACTTTCCTGAATGGTGTTATCGAAGAGGAAGTGTATATAGAGAAACCCCAAGGATTTGAGGTTGAAGACAGGAAGTCTCATGTCTGTCGATTGAAGAAAGCCTTGTACGGATTGAAGCAAGCTCCCAAAGCTTGGTATGGTTGTATAGACAGTTTCTTGACAAGCTTAGGCTTTACCAAGAGTAAAGAAGACTCAAATCTCTATTTCAAAATTATGGATAATGAACCAGTAATATTACTACTGTACGTGGATGACTTATTCTTAACTGGAGAAGAAAAGCTCATCGTTGAATGTAAACAGAGACTTGTCGCAGAATTTGAAATGAAAGACCTTGGTCTAATGCATTACTTCTTAGGCCTTGAGGTATGGCAGAGTCTGGAAAGAATCTTCCTTAACCAGGGGAAGTACACAATCGAAATCTTAAAGAGATTTGACATGCTAGAATGCAAGTCCATGAATACTCCCATGGAAGCGAAGCTGAAGCTGTTGGTTGATACTTCGTCAAATTTGATAGATGCCACTCTGTACAGACAAATTATTGGATCGTTGATGTACCTGACGAACACCAGACCAGACATCTATTTTGCAGTGAACACCTTGAGTCAGTTTCTGGTAGAGCCCAGACGTGTTCACCTAGTGGTTGAAAAACATGTGATGGGGTACCTTAAAGGTACAATAGATTATGGTCTCAGCTATGATGGAGATCATGACTTCTCATTGAGTGGATATACTGATGCAGATTGGGTAGGAAGCGTTGCTGACAGAAAAATTACTTCCGGATGTTGTTTCAGTTTGGGATCAGCTATGATCTCATGGCAGAGTAGGAAGCAATCCAATATTTCTCTCAGCACAATAGAAGCAGAGTACATTGCCGCATGTTCTGCTAGCTGCGAAGCTATATGGCTTCGAAAGTTGCTGACAGGCGTATTTAATTTGGAGGTGAGAGCAACCACGATTCTATGTGACAATCAAAGCTGCATTAAAATGACAGAGAATCTTGTGTTCCATGACAGGTGTAAGAACATAGAGATCCACTATCATTTCATCCACAACATGGTACAGAGAGGAGCCTTGAAGCTCCAGTACATTAGCACGGATGAACATGTTGTTGATGTGTTGACTAAGCCTCTATCTCGTGTAAAGTTTGAACACTTTCGAGATAAGCTTGGTATTGTCCGAAAGGACCCTCCCTGAAAGGGGGAGTAGATGTATTCCTTACTTCTGACCTAGTTGTTAGATGTAAAGCAAGATGAGTCATGCTTCTGACCTCGTTGTTAGACGTAAAGCATGACGTTGTGTGATCCTTGCTTCTGACCTCACTGTTAGATGTAAAGCAAGATGAGTCATGCTTCTAACCTCGTTGTTAGATGTAAAGCATGATGTCGTGTGATCCTTGCTTCTGACCTCTCTGTTAGACGTAAAGCAAGATGATTCATGCTTCTGACCTCATTGTTAGACGTAAAGTATGACGTCGTGTGATCCTTGCTTCTGACCTCGCTGTTAGACGTAAATCATGACACCGTGTGATCCTCGCTTCTGACCTCGTTGTTAGACGTAAAGCAAAATGAGTCATGATTTTGACCTAGTTGTTAGACCTAAAGCATGACGTCGTTGATTCCTTGCTTCTGACCTAGTTGTTAGACGTAAAGCAAGATGATTCCTTGCTTCTGACCTCGTTGTTAGATGTAAAGCGAGATGTTGATGTGTTCCTTTCTTCTGACCTCTTTGTTAGACGTAAAGCAAGATGAGTCATTCTTATGACCTAGTTGTTAGACGTAAAGCATGACGTTGTGATTCCTCGCTTATGGCCTAGTTGTTAGACATAAAGCGAGATGATGATATTACTTGCTTCTGACCTAGTTGTTAGACGTAAAGCAAGATGTGACTGACACTGAGCTACCAGCTTAACCGATGTGACATTGAGCTAGTGTAGTACTGTGATGTGCCAACCTAGTGTTGTGATGAGGTATCATTTTTACTGATACATATTTGATGCAGATGATGATAGAATTCTTTCGAGAATGATGATGTTGTTGATGAAGAAAACTTTCGATGACTCGCAAATATGTTAGCCAATGTTTGAAGATGATATTGACGATACTGTCCTCCAAATGCCACTGATGATGCAAACCTCTCTCGCCTGATGCTGATGAAGAATACCCTTCTTGTTAAGGGGGAGTGTTGAAATAATGTAACTATGAAGAGCATTCTTATTATTATTGGATTAAATCCCCATTGTGGATTAATCATGTTGGTAATTGTATAAGGACCAAATCCCCTTTTGCGGATTGGTCATCAGACAATTACAAAGGGCAGAATAAGAAGTCAGCCCCAGCAGTTATTATGGAAGACCCAGAATTAATTAAAGGTGGGTTTACCCACCCAAAGTGAGAGGTCGGCCCTGCCAATTGTGACCTTTCACACGTGTCAGTCTTGTATAAATAAGAGGCTAGCGCCTCACTTCAAACACACAACTCACTTACTCATTTCTCTTATGAGGCAAGTTGCAATTACCAGAGAGAGGAGAAGAAGAGTGGCGCATCTCTTGGGGAGGAATTTCTGTATTGGTTTGAGTTATCTCTTGAACATTGTATAAGCTATTTATGATAAGGAAGTTTTTGTTGGGTTTTCTTCCCCTAGAGGGTTTCCAAGGATAAATGTTGTGTCTCTTGTGAATGTGTATTTCTTTGTGATCTTGTTCTTATTATGCTCTTATCTAATGAAATGCAAAGAACTATAATAATGGCATAAAAATTAACACTAAGTTGGTGGGAAATCCACATTGAGACACTTCGGATGGAGGGTGATCCACTAGTAACTAAGTGTGAGGATTTTAAAACCTTCATCAAGTCCCAGTTCTACCCTATTGGGTGTGTAGAGGACCAATGGATCCTTTGGAATCACTTCAGGCATATGCAAAGGAAAAGTGTGCAAGAGTGCACCGCTGAATTCAGGAAGATGGATATCATGTTGGGTATCTCTCCCAAAAACACAGATGTAGTCCTCAAATAACTGGGGGGATCTACATAGTCATTTGTGAAAGCAAGTGATGCTCTTCAAACCCAAGAATGTTGATGAGGCATGTGTGTAAGCACGATATCTGCATAACATAAGCCATAAGAAAGGACAACCAATTGGTTCTAAATAGAAATATCACCAAGAATATTCCAAGGAGGGGAAGAAGAAGTGTAAAGGGTAAGACAAGAAGACAATGGCCACTGCACATCAATGCAAGGATTGAAACAACCACTGTAACCATTACAACATTGATGGTCACACCGAAGACAAATTTTGGAATCCATATCAAGACTTGAATCTAAAGAACCATAAGAAGGATGCCAAAAAGAAGAACCTACTAGGAAAGGGTTCAAACAACCAGGTAGAGAGCAGCTTGGATGTGGATGAGAAGAGTGTCTTCACTTTAGTGGAAAAGGAGGTGAATTTGAGTAGCTTTCAACATAAGGAAGAGAAGGTGATGAAAAAAATATTCCATATTAAGATCCAAGTGAAAAGGACCAAGACATATGCTCTATTTGATTCCAGTCCAAAATCCAATATCATAGAGGATGATCTAGTCAGCAAGATTTTGTTGGATGTTCATAATCATCCAAGCCCATATCCATTGGAATGGGTGACTAAGGATGAAAAAATTAGAGTCGGTAAAAAATGTAAGAACAAGTTTAATATAAGTGTAGATTTTATTGATGAAGTGGAATTAGATGTAGTACCCCTTGATGTGTGTGGTGTAGTGTTTGGAATCCCATACATGTATAACAAGAATTTGATCTTCATGCGAAGAGAAAATCAGTCCCACCTGATCAAGGATGGAAAGTATTTCATCATCACTACACACAAAGACAAGTCAAAGACTTCTCTAGTAAGTGATAACCAAGCCAAAAAAAAAATCAGTTCTAGTAAGAAGTATGCATTTTTTTTAAGAGAGAATCATCCATGGGAGGAATCAGTAAGGGTAAAAGTGTCCCTTGAGGGATGTACCAAAGAAAAAAAAGAAAAATTGGAGGAGTTGTTGTATACATACAAGGGGGTGTTCTAGGAGCCTAAAGGGCTTCCAACTAAGAGGGAAGTGAAGCATGAGACATAGTTGTTTCCTGACTCCCCATTACCAAATATTGGGTTTTATTGATAGTTTGTTGTAGAAGCAGACAAAGTGAAGAAATAATTGCAGCAGTTGTTGGAGTAAGGAATTATTCAACCAAGCACCTAACCTTGTGGGTCACCTATCATCATAGTACCCAAGAAGGATGGGACTTGGAAAATGTGTATCAACTACAGATATTTGAACAAGATCGCACTTAAGAATCAATACCATCTTCCCGGGATTGATGATTTTTTATATCATTTGTAGCAATCCAAGTACTACGCCAAGTTGGATCTCAAATTGGGATACCATCGAGTACATTTTAAAGAAGAAGACACCTCTAAGACCACCTTCAAGACAAGGAAAGGTTTGTATGAATGGTTGCTCATGCCTTTTGGTTTATGTAATGTACTAGCTATATTTATGTGTTTTATGAATGATGGATTGCATCTCTATTTAGGTTCACTTGTAATAGTTTATTTCGATGACATATTGATTTATAGCTCTACCTAGGAGGAGCACATCTCACATATCATGTAGGCATTAGAGACTCTGAAAAAACATCAATTGTTGGCAAACCTCAAGAGATGTGATTTTTCTCAGTAGTCATTGGTGTATTTGGGGTATGTGATCAGTGGAGAGGAACTCAAGATAGATCCAAAAAATATGGAGGCCATCATGAAGTGGCCAGTTCCTACTAATGTCACTAAAGTTAGAAGCTTTGTTGGGGCAACACAATACGTAGGGAAGTTCATAGAATCTGTTTTCAATTGTAGTTCCACCACTTCATGTCATAAAATCTAGTGGTAAGAGTTTCTAGTGGGGAAAGAATCAATAGAAATATTTCGAAGAGATAAAAAAAAATATCAGTTAAGAAGGAATTTTTGCATTTCCTAACTTGCAGAATCCTTTTGAAGTGGAGACAGATACAAGTGGGTATGTTATGAGAGTAGTTGTGATGCAAGGAGGTAAGCTAGTATTCTATCATTTTTTGTTGTTTGATAGGGGAGTTTTGAACTACCCTACATATGATAAGGAACTCTATGCCCTGCTTCAAGCTATTAAGACATGGAAGCACTATCTGATGGGAAAGGAAACCATTATACACACAGATCACTAGCCACTACAGTATTTGTAGCCCCAGAGTAAGCTACAACAATCCATACATTACAAGTGGATGGGATTTTTGAAACACTTTCATCTAGTCATCACGTATAAGAATGGAAACACTAATAAGTTGGCGGACATGATTTCAAGTCCACCCACATCCAAGATTACAGCTTTGGGAACTCTTATGCACATGGATCCTTTTATTCATGATGTATAAAAAGAGGCATACATAGAAGATGAGGACTTTAAAGAGGTGTTTTGGTATCTACATGGACAAATTCATGTTTAGAAGAAGGTGACAATAAGGCTGACTATCATCTCCATAATGGGTTGATCTCCAATCTAGACAAGCTCTATGTTCCTAAAGGTGAAATATTGTATCTTATCATAGAGGCCCACACCTCCAAGGTTGGAGGACATTTTGGTGTTGGGAAAACAGTTGCTAACTTAAAAAGGTGTGTGTATTGACCCTAAATGCAAGAAGATTTAGCTTGATGTATTAGAGGATCCATGCTTTGTTTTACCATCAAGCCTAGTAATAGGAAGCAAGGTCTATACCATCCCTTACATGTACCCACTTGACCTTTGGAAAACATTTCCATGTATTTTGTGGGTGGTTTTCAAACAACATGAAGGGACATGACTATTTGTTTGTGGTACTTGACAAGTTCAACAAGATGTGAATTTGTATGCCCTATGACAATATCATTAGAGGACAAGAAGTAGAAAACGTGTTCTTTGAATAGGTCTAGGTGCACTTTGGGATACCAAGGAGCATAATCTCAAACAGGGAGACCCAATTTATTAGTGACTTTTGTAGTACACTTTGGGATAACATGGACATGAAGTTGAAGAGATATACAAAATTCCATCGACGGACAAATGGAAGACTGAATTAGTCAATAGAATGTTGGTACAAATTTTAAGGGGTCACAATTAGAAGCATCCAAATATCTGGGATGAAAATATGATCTACATTCAACACTTTTATAGTAGAGCAGTCCATCCTCTACTGGTAAGTCCCCTTTTGAAACTTGCTTTGGATATTTTCCATGTTCACCATTGGATGTTTTTTATTGATAGAGAGGAGAAGTGAGGGAAGGCATCACGAGATAAGCATTGAAAGCAGAGAAGTTTGTTGAAAATATTAGGTAGATCCATTTGCAAGTACAAGAGACACTAAAGAATTCATAGGAAAGGTACAAGGCCTAACATGATCAACACATAATAGAAAAATCATTAAAAGTGGGAGACAAAGTTTGGTTATAGTTGAATAAGGAAAGACTACAGGGTCATGGTAAGAATATCAAGGCTCTATGGTATGTCCCTTTTAAGGTAATGGAGAAGGTGGGTGGCAATTCCTATAGACTCAGTCTATCCCCGTATATGTACATTTACTAAATAGTGAATGTAGAGAATCTAAAAATCTATGATCCTTCCATGTTGGATCAAGAAACTGAGGAGTATCTCCTACCTTCCATAGAAGACCTAGCACGAGAAACTCGGGCAGAGTTGGTAGAAGATATAGTTTTTCAAAAGAGTTCCATAACTATAATATAAGGGCAACATGATGTTTGGAAGATAAGGTTTAAAGGAAAAGTTCCAGGTAAGGCATTATGGTACTTCAGGGGAAGGCAGAGGAAAAATTCCCTCACCTCATTTAGTAAAATATTTTGTGGACCAAAAGACTCCCCAAATGGGTTGGTATGATCCACAATGGATCATCTATAATTTTTCACCTATCTTAGTACTTTATGGGTGGAAAAATCAGACGAATTCTTGCAGGGCTCATTTTAATGGTAGGTCCCAATTTGGAGATTTGGGGTCTAGAACCTTCTAGATCCATTTGAGGCATCAAAAACCATTTTTTGGGGTCAAAAATTTGCAATCATAGCTCCCATCCCCTTTATTCTAATCTACACATCTAGACCTTGGTGTAAAAATCGCCTCAATTGAAGCTTGTATGAAAAATTTATGCCTCCATCAAGTTGACCTATCTTGTTGATCACCATGGTACTATTTGGTGCCACGTCAGCCTCCATTACTCACACATGTGGGGCTAGCCATCTATACAATTTCAAGAAGATTCTAGAAGGTCCAAAACCTTTATACTAATTGAGGGTTAAAGATGCAAAAACTCTAATCCTAGATGGCTATTGGGTTATGTTAAATATCAGGCCGCTAGAAAGAGAAGGGGTTCCATTTTTTTGTATTGTACTTGTTCCATAGTTGAGAACAGAATTCAAGGAGTGGGATTGGATCACATAACATAGGTAGGAAGAAGATTATGTAGTATCCATTCATGTCATAGAGTTATTTACAACTCCATATTGAGTGTGCCTTTCTTTCTATTCGCATTTTCATAACTGAAGAAAAGAGAGGAGAGCATAGGACTCACCTTCTCGTTGGGTTTTCTCCTGTATCAAATTTCCTAGGATATATCTCATGTTTAGTTGTGTGGATGGTGTGTGTATTTTCTTGTTCTTTCATTTTTGCATTCATTTATTTTCATAAATATGAGCAATAAGCTAGTAATAATTAATCTGGTATCTAAGGGAAATAAATTGCATAATCTAATATTTCATAATAGTATAATATTTGTTGTGATGAATTATTCCAGTGGAATATCTAGGGTAGTTTACATATCGGTTATATAGAATAATGAATTAGGGTGGTTTTCCCCTTTCACAATTCAAAAATCATGCTCAATGCTTAGAAGATCATATTGTCTCGTGTCCTCAACCATGAATAATTAAACAATGAAGAATCATGAGAAGGTATTGCAAGCCATAACAAATACACAATTTTTTTATACTTCGAGGATAAAGCATCTTAAAGAGGTAGGTAATGTAATGAACATGAATATATAAATATATAAACATCAATAAATAATAATAACAATAATTAATATTAAATGAAAGGATACATCTTATCTAATGGACATGACCTATCAAAAGACAAGGCCCATCTTCCATTGTGACTAGTCCATGCTATAAGTACATCATCATATGACATTGTATCATCAACTTATTTGTTGTTGATTTTATTCACTATATTTATAAAATATATAGTTTGTCCTATATGGATTTTAACATATTACATTTTTACATTTGATATTTAATAAATGAACTTTGTTCATTTAATTTTGATATTTGCTCGAATACATTGAAGTGTGAGGTGGTGGCTTCTCCCTTCTTATTAACAATCTAAACCAACTTGCACCAAATGTTAGTAGTTGAAAAGGTACATTAATTTCATAATGACATTAAAAAGGTGAACATCACTTTAATTATTAAAAAAAATTATCTTCATCATTATTATTCTTGTTTAAATGATACAAAGATTAAATAATGTATTCTATATAGAAATGTCGCAGGAGACAGAAAGAGTGACTTGCAAAAATGGCCATGACAATAACGAGGAACCTAGTTCAAAAAATGTAGGATATGAAACAACCAAAGCCATGAAGGATCCCAATGAAGAATTTTCACAAATACTATGTTAAATTCAAAATAAAATAATTTGGGCCCACCACTACTCGCAATGGGGATCATTATTTTTTATAAATTCTCACTTACGATCCTTAAAATTCTTTAGAGGAAATGACAAATTATTTATATTAAAAAAAGAAAAACCTTATGTAATATCCATTTCAAATATGGTTTTTATAAAATATGGTTTTCCTATAAAGACAAAATTGCATTAGTAAGGTATATAATAGGTAAACTCATATAGGAAAAGAAGACCCACACAATATGTAAAGGATGTAACATTCAACTAAAAAAGAGGGGCAATTTCGTAGAAAACCCTAAATTTCCTCATGGTAGGAAAGTCAGTAAAACGTGGTTTAAGAAAGTCAATAAAAGGTGGTTTTGGAAATGAGTATTATAAATGTAATAAAATTAAAGGAAAAAGGGCCTTTTCCCTTTTGAAAAAAGGGCTTTCAGCTACAACCAAAACCAAATAGTTACAAAAAAGAAGATTGGAAATGGTTGATAGCAAAAATAGAAAAAAAACTAAATAACTGGAGCTTCATATGGTTATCAAGAGAAGGAAGACTCACTCTGATTAAATCAGTTCTAGAAGCCATCCCAGTTTATTGGATGTCGTTAGCTTGGATCCCAAAAGGAATCTGGGAAAAAATCAGGAAAATATGTGCACGCTTCATTTGGTCAATGTTCAGAGAAAAGTACACACTACCCTGGTCAAAATGGGACAACATAGCTTTGCCAAAAGCCCTAGGAGGATGGGGGCTCAAAAATATTTTTCTCTTCTCAAAGGCCCTTGTAGCAAAAGCCTACTGGAGACTCATTTTAGACACCAGCATGTGGATGCTTGTAATAGCTCAAAAATATAACTCCCCAGATACAATTGAAGATTGGATCAGAATACCTCGCCAAGCTTCAACAACTGGCTCGATCATCTGGAAATCAATGATCTCCTCATTTATAGTGGTTGGGGATAGCCTTGCGTGGAAGGTGGGTAAAGGCAATCATTTACGAATAGGGACTGACCCCTGGCCAGGAAGCAACACTTCCCACATCCTGTCGAAATACCTTACTGAACAACTCCACAGACAAGGTATCTTCTCTCTCTCTCATTTATCCAACCCCCAACCACAACTTATTGGAATCAAGGCTGGAAAAATGCAAATCTCCTCGGCTTCGATGGGCCTCAAACAGATTATTTGATAAACTCTATAGATGCACTCAAAAGAAGCCACATCATATTAACTAACATAGAGGGCGAACTAGTTTGGAAAAACAATCCAACTGGTCTATACACCCCAAAAGCAGGGTATATATCCTTAAACCTCCCATTACAACAACTTCCCAAATGGTGGTGGAAAAACCTTTGGAAGCAAAAGTGTCCACAAAAATAAAAAATATTCACGTGGATAGCTTTAAATAATCAAATTCCAACTTGGGAGAACTTGAACAAGCGCAAAATACAAGGCCTTGGAAGATGCACATTTTTCAAAAACGCAAATGAAACAACTCCTCATTTACTTCTCTCATGTCCCTTCATAGTAAAAGTTTGGACTGAAACCTCAAAAAGTCTAAAACAAAATTTTTCATGGGCTAGAGATTCCATGGAATCAGCCTGGAAAACCTGGACAGATACCCCAAGAAACAAAGCCTTCAAAGCACTCCCCCTCCTGATAAGCTGGGGAATTTGGCTAGCAAGAAACTCAGAAATTTTCAAGGAAAAATCCACCCTCCCAGAAAATCTTGTAGCACAAAGTCTAGCAATAATTACTCATTTTCCACAGATTACTCCCACAAAAACCTTAAGGACTAGACTTCAAGAGTTCATATACACCACAAAACCTTGGACTTATTTCAACGGTACTGCACAGAACTCTGTCTGTGGAGGAGGAGCTAGCCTACACCTCTCAGAAAACCATTTTTTCCACTTAAAAATGGGACTGGGAGGGGAACCAACAACTATGTAGAATTATTATCCTTAAATCTTCTACTTATTTTTGCAAAAGAAAAGGATCTACATCATTTACAAATTTTTGGAGACTCCATGAATGTAATAAATTGGACAAATAAAAAACATTTTTTCCATAACATTCTACTATTTCCAATTCTGGAGGAAATTCACAAACTTTTGGACACTTTTGACACTGTGACTATCTCACATGTATACAGGGATAGAAACATGACAACAAACACATTTTCAAAGGAAGGTCTACAACTCTTACAAGGACAATGGCACATTACAGAAATGAAAGGGGAAGACACAAATGCCTTCTACCACAGGCCATTCACAGATGATCAGGAACTTTCACCTTTTTGAACTTGTTATCCCCGATATCTAGGGATAACTAGGAGATCATGTCTCGAGGCCCACATGGTCCTAGACATGGAGTACCGAGAGCAGGAGTGACCTGAGCATGGTCCTGGAGGACCCATCTTCTTCTTCTCAGCCAGACTTGTCCTGCCAGCAGTACCAGCCTCCATCACTACCGGCTTTGGGCTTGCATCAGAAAAGGTTCTTGCTCCATGAGGTAATTGGTCCGAGGTATCATGGTATGTGTCGCATTTGATTATTATAACCTTCTTATGTATGCATTAGATCTCTTTCATTTCAGATAACTGCTTGGATCTTACACT
>ML786783.1:27667-49692 GCA_009831015.1 Picea engelmannii | reverse complement strand
ATAAAAAAAAAAAAAAAACAAATACCTTTTGTATTAATTATAAAAAGAGAGGGTTGTAACTATACCATCCAACTTGTTAATAAAAACAAAAAGGAAGTTTCACAGTCCAAATTCATCCATATAGTTCAAGGAGGGTTGAAAACTAAATCCTAACTGCCCTATTTTCAAAAAAATGTTACTATTATTAACCGATTGGCTTGTATAAATCCTTACATATTGGCCAATCATAAATAAAGTCTTGAAAAACACAAAGAAATTCAAATATTTTGATGATCAATCTCAAGATGGGTTGACTTATTTCTTCCCACTACGGAAGATAGGAGAGAGGGATTTGCATTCCCTTCATGTTCTATCTCTTGCTCCATTGTGTCATCTTCCATGGTCGTTGATTAGTCTTGTCTAGAGGAACCAATTGATGTAGTTGGAGTTGCAAATTTCCTCAACTCCTCAAACCCGATATTTTGCTCTAACTCTAAGTGCTTTACTTTCTCCTAAAGTTCTCTGATAATATATTCCTCCTCCTCCAATTTGTCTTTATTGCTTTCTTCCCCTACCTCCAAGAATACAATTTTCTCTTTGTGCTTTTCTAGTCAGGATTTCATATTCATCATTTTTCTTTGGGTCTCTTTTAGGTCCCTTGCACAATTTTGTTCCCATTATTTTTTCTAGGTTTCCCATCTTCCTATTGCTAGAGCTAGATTTTCTTGACTATTGTTATTATTTTGTTCACATATTGTAATTGAATCTCAAAGAGTAGAATATTCACAAAACGCACAACAATTTGGATGGTCATTGTTATCCATAACACAAGTTCCTAGTGGAATTTACAAAATAGAGTCCCAACATTTCCATAATTGATTGAGAAGAGAAGTGTTGATATGCCAATTGGAGTAATGAGGGCTCCCCCTCAAAATTCCAATCTAGTAGAACATTCAAGCAACTTGCTTCTAATGTTGAGTCACGAATTTGTTTCCATGGTTCCTTTAGGGGAAGTGTAGTAATTCCACTTGAAAGGAATAAACAAGTGAATATGAAACAACTCCCTAGACTTGAAAGACATGAAGAGTTGAGGATATTAGCCCCATAAGAAGCTTGGGGTCAATTGATGCCCTAAGAATCATGACCCCCACCAACAATTGTTCATAACACATTTAGGAATGATTATGGATGGGAATCACCCCATGAACCTAAACCAAAAGATTCCTAGTGGCAATTATCTCCATCCAAAAGAATGACACTCTGATATAAATAGAAATAGTTAACAATTCATACCTCCCATCTAAAATCTATACCAATATTTCCAAGTACTCATTCAAATTGATAAAATAAGGCCACATGCTCTGTTACATCCCATGTTTTCAGTCTCAATGAAGGAGAAATCCCATGAGATCAATTGAGGAGCATGACAGACTGTCCCATTATACACATGCAAATGAATGTTAATGTGGTTTTTCCACTTGTCTAGATGTATTAGAGGGGAGGTTTCTAAAAATAACCTGCCCCCCAATTTTTTTCCATAATGTCCCCATGGCTAGATTATAGGCCTTGTTGGCCATTGAGTCAGTAAGAGAGCCTAGTCCTCTCAAGGAGTGATAAAACTTAACACTTTCGAATCATTCTATTGGTTTTTTTATGCGGCGAAGTACCCTATTCATATGAGGTTCCTTGGGAAGAGTTTTGTGAACCATGTGACATATGGCAATAATCAAATTGCCAATCACTATTGTATTTTATATGTTTTGTCTCTTCATTATCAAAAATTCATTTCCAAAGGGCCAAGGCTTATACTTGATTGTTTGTAGTTTATCTAATTCTCCAAACAAATAAAGTTTATTGATTTCCTTTGAGGTCAATGATGTCCCCCCATCCCCAAAAGCCTGTCACCCCTATAATTGGTTACAATTTATTAAAAGTTATGAACTTTGTTGTTCATTGAGTTGTGGTTTAGTAATAACGTGAAGCAATTGTGATTTATTTTATGTGGGGTTTGTCAAATGTGGCTATGGGGTATTCCTTAGTTAAAAGGGATAATTGAATTGTCTCATTACCAACACCCTCATCGTAACTAATAAAAAATGCTAAAAAAAAAAAGATGAAACCACCTAAATTTTAAAATCTTAAATTACGTTTAGAAAATTGTCTTAAAAAATAACATAAAGCATTGCATCTCCCTTTTTTTAATAAAACATGAAAAGTTCTAAAACTTTAATACTAATCAATAGTATTTCAATATTTAAAATGGAATTACCATATTAACCATTTAAAATAAAATATAAAAAGACTCAAATTCTATTTGCAAATCTAGATGATAGAAAAAGATTACAATAAGTGTAATGAGTAGCAAAGATGCTTAGAAACTACCTTTTAAGGGGTTAGTTGGACAATGCTTAGAGGATTTATGAGTTAGCAGGTTAAATATTAGTGGGATAGTAGTGTTAATCATAGATAACTATATTCCAACATAGTGCACTATATTCAACTATAATTCACCATAGTTAACCACAGTAGTAAAGAAGTTAATGGGTTAATGATTACGGGACATTAGTTGGATGGTTGATTAATAGTTAGGGGGTTGTGATTTAGTGGATCAATGGTTGGAGTATGTGTTGGTTAGTGGGCTAATTGTGAGATAGTTATTAGATTAGTGGTTGGGTTTATTTTGGGTTATTGATATAAGGATTAATGGGTCATGTATTAATAGGTTCATGGTAGTGGATTGGGGTTAGGGGGTCAGTGTTTCATGTTTAACTTAAATGTATGAGGTTAGTGTGATAGGAGCTAGGGTTTTAATGGCTTGGTGGTTGATTTCAATACCCCTGTTTCTCTCAACTTGTAGATATAACTATAAATTGCCAAAGGACTGTGGCAGATTGAATATGTGTGAATGTTGGATTTGATGAACCCTTTTGTTATAAAAGGTAATGTATGTATTTTTGTTATTAATTAAAAATGGATGGTGTTGCATAACTGATGAAAGTGGGGGGTTCCAAGATAGACCATGATGCTATGAGAGATATGGTTAGGGGAACTAGAAATGGTTGAGATGACCCCCACCAAACCAGTACCTTACTGGATTTAATTGCTCAGACCCATAACAGTCCTTTGACCCAGAAATGAATTACTAGTCAGGTTGGTAGTTGGAAAATCCCTCCTCAAGAGTTAATGATGAGATGGGGCAAAGTACCTATCCACAAGGCTTCCAGACCTAACCATGAGTTGGGGATTCGAACCCACGAAATTTTGTTGAGGAAGGAAAGAAAGGAAGTAATTTCATGGGAAGAGGATATCTGTGAGGAAGCAGAGTCAAGAGACCAATATCCAAGAGTGAGAAGAACACTTGCAGCTCTCTAGTTGTAAGGAGAACTGTGAAACAAGCTCGTTTCAGCTGCAAGAAGCTACTGGAAGCATTTTCAGTTCAAGTTGATAAACGAGGTTGATGAGTGACTGTGGAAGTACTCGTTGTAGGCCCCCTTGATTGGTACAGAGGGAACCATTTGCTAAGTTCCTGTGGGAGAAGGAGATTAACCTCCGTCCCTGACTATCACGGAGCAAGAAGAAAGAGTCTCTCTCTGAGCATCATGGTCTAGCTAGAGGGTGGCCAACGGTAAATCCATTCAGGAGTGGTTGTGCCTACGATTGGGTGGAAACATGCACCCCTTCCAGCAGTCGCTTCACAATCTCTAGTTTTTTATAAGTATTTTCATACTCTTTGTACTGAAATGGAAATGATGATTGAATATACATGTCTATGACTAAATTATGTATTGAATGATTAAGGTAGAAATTCTCATTGTGTTTCTTTGAATTCCATGATTTTGAATGGTCTTATGGTTGCCTCATCTTAGTTGCTAGAGGGTTATGAGACATGGGTCTGCAAGAGAGTCGGGGTAGGGTTAACTGGGATGCTTAAGTCATGCCAACCTCTCGAATTTACCTTCGCGAGAATAATAAGTTCAAACTTTGTGGACGGAGGGCACCTCTTTTAGACCCTTCACATGTGTGATTGAGGGCTCATGCCCACGGCCTTAATCGATTCACGGCTAAGAGTTAAGCGTGTAGCCCACGATAATTTTTGGAGGACCCATATGACCAAGGTCTGGGAACCCTGCGCTAGACCGAAAGGCGCTAAGCCTTTCTGGCTTCGGAACTCCGGGCGTTTGGAGCTCTGGGGTGTTATGACCTTACCACTTTCAAACTGGCCGAAGGAAACGTGTTACTACGGTTACCCATGAGATCAACCGACATGTGGCAGTGTCCCTAAATGTGATAGATGGACCTGTCCCACTGTTAAACCCTGACCCATTTACCAATCGCAAAGTAACGTGAGCCGCATATCCGAGGGTATTCAAAAGTCCCCCTGGCCATTGGAACTACGCCGAGGTAAATCCATCATTGACTACCTCGGGAGAACGGAGGTGTTATAACACCAAATTCACCGAACGCTAAAGTTACGAATTGATGTGAGTCGTGGATCTAGGGAGTCCATTGAGAACCCCTCTTAACCATCTGATCAACCAGTGGAGGGACTCGCATACGGTACTTCAGTGAAGTCCTACTTTGGGAGAGCAGAGCTTCCATAATGCGAAAACCACGAAGGCCGAAGATGTGAAGTAACAAGAACCGTAGATATAGGGACCCTTCAGGATCTTCCCTGGTCGTTGGATTTATGCCAAGATAAGTTTGGTGTTGACCACTCCAGGAGAAAGGGGATGGTAAGCAAGTGGAAACACCTGAACACTGAATTCGCGAAGTGATAAGAGCCATATATCTAAGGACGTTTCGGGATCCCCCATGATCGTCAGATCTAGACTGTGGTCAGCCCGACGTTGACCACTTTGGGAGTAAGAAGGAAGTCACACAGCGTATTCCCGAACACCGAAGTTACGAAGTAACAGAGGCCATAGATCAATGGATATACATGGACGCTTCTCGACCATTAGATATAAGGGTGTCAGAAGGCTATCAATCCATAGTGATGTGGCATGCTGACGTCACCTAGGGTGACGTGGACCCATGTTTGACGTGCCACGTGTCACCTAGATTCGTATGTTTCGCAAACCTTAGGTGTCCATTAAAATGTGACATGTGTCACCCACTGAAGGTGCCATGTGTTATCTCTTCCTTTCCGCGTGTCACCCCCTTGGAATGTATTCTCTTGGCCTATTGGCGGGTGGAGTACTCAAGACCCACCTGTCCTTGCCTCTACGTCTAATACACCACCAAGTGTAAGGGTTAACACTTCGGGAGTCTGGGACTTCGGGACTCCAGAGGTTTGGGGTGTAGTGTTGTAGATAAGCCGAAAATCTCGAAGGTGAGAGCCATGTGGCGATATTTTGGGCTCCTTCAAGATTTTGGGATTTCGAGACTCCAGGGGATTTGTGCGTAGAAAGGAAAAGGGGTGTTCAGCGCCAAAGCACCGAATGTCAAACTACCCTATAGCTTATGTGTTAAATGAGGATAAAGTTACATCATTGGATTGGACGGTGGATGGACTTCCACAGTTGATGTAGAAATTTGGAGATGGTACAATGAGATGGACCCACATGAGCCTTGACTAATAACGCTCGAAGAGCTTCGGGAGGCTATAACTTGCAATCCAGAGCTCAGATTTGAGTCGGGTAGCAGTCGTTAGAAATATATGGTTGAGTATAAGAGGATGGATACCTCAAAAAGAGGATTTAAGACGATTAAAGTACGAAAAATTTTGATGCCCCTAAAAAGGGTACTTAGGGGTCGGGTGTGTTACAAATTGGTATCAGAGCAGGAAACAACACTTGGCCTGCTTAGGCTCATGAACGAGTCGCATAAAAATCTTATTAGAATACCCTTTAAGGGTAACACCCTATATTGCCCCATTCATAAGAGGCTTAGTTAAACCTCTACTGAAGAGAGGAATGAAACATTCTACTGTTGTATACGTTTTGAAAAAAAAAAAAAAATGTGTGTTGTTCATAAACTAGTAGATAATTAACTAAGAGAAAATGTTTTATCATCACTCAAGAAATCGGTGGACCGCAGGAAAACTACAACATAAAGGATGGTGACACACCATGAATTGGGGGAAAGCTCCCACAATAGAGAGGAAGAATTTCATGAAAGGAGGATGGTGGAAACCCCTCCAGATTTGGTTGAAACCGTAAGAAGCCTCATGGAAGAATTATAGAGTTGTAAGGCTGGAAATGAAAGGATGGTAAAAGAGCAGAAAAAGCAGACTAAAATTAATGCATTCCTACTGCAAATCTTATTGGATATACAAAGGCAACGACAACATGGACCAACATCCAGTCATGTGGACAGACATCGTACTAAGAAAACCCAAAGTCCACCTGAGATAAGAAATCATGGTCCTGAAAGTGGCCACACAAGGAGGAGCACCTCAAAGAAGGCCCAACATGGAGCCAAGAGACATTCATCGAAATAATCCTTTGGTGAGGAAACTGACAACTCCAAGGGATCTTCTAGTAGCAAAATTAGTTCACATTCCCATAGGAGAGGAAAGAAGAGGAAACATTCCAAGATCCATGACCCTAAAGAGTTCAAGAAATCCAAACCACCCACTTTCGATGGAGAGATTAAGAAGGGGGAAGAAGCAAAAGTTAATCTTCTTGGCTTGAAGAAGTACTTTAGAATTCATGACTACTCTGAAAACTTAAAAGCTTGAATATTCATTTTCAACCTGAATGGAAAGTCCTCCATTTGGTGCGAGGATCTTAGGAATGTGAAATGAATCCATGAGAAGGACTTGTCATGGAAGCAATTTGAGAAATAATTCAAGAAGAAGTATCTGTCAGAGAAATACTTTGATGGGAAGACCAAGGAGTTCTATGAACTCAAGTTGGGACAACTCACAATAGATGAATATATCAACAAATTTCTTGAGATGATAAGGTATGTGCCCTACATCAATGATGAAAAGGTAAAGATACAACGATTTATTAGTGGATTACCTCAGTCCTTCTAGAACAAAATTGAGTTTGATGAGCCAAATAATTTATAAAACACTATCTGGAAGGTAAGGTATTGCTATGAGCAATTCAAGAATAAGACAGAACCTCATGAGGACTGGAAGAAGAAAAGTAATTTCGGATTTAAGAAGAAGGGATTTAAACCCTCAAGATTTAAGAACCATGGGAAAGGGTCTAAGATGAACCTTCCTACTAAAAGTGTATATCAACAAAATTCCCCCTCTTAGAGTGGAAATAAACCCTTTGGAGCAGCCTCAAGTAAGACTGATAACACAAAGAGAGAACCCTTGAAATGTTGGGGTTGTGAAGAAGAACATTTGTTGAGGGATTTCCCATATATGAAACAAAACAATAGGAGGTTCTACAACGTCCAAGAGGCTACCACAGTCAATGATGTGGCTAGGAGCATGCCACAAATTTATGCAGCCTTGGATAATAGACAAGCTAACCACCAAGCTTCAGTGGTGGATATGGAAGGTATGATTTCCAACCATCTAGTTTCCATTTTAATTGAACCTGGTTCGAATTTGAGTTATGTTTCCCCTCAAACTGTTGAGAAATGTAAATTGCAACAAGTTAAACATGTTAAATCATGGCTAGTACAACTAGCCACTAGAACCAAAATAAAAGTAACAGAGGTCATGCCAGTATGCCAATTCATTATGAATGGATTACCCACCCAAGAAACTTTAAACATGTTCACATTAGGATCTTATGACCTGTTAATTGGCATGGACTGGTTGGTTTCCCATAATACCAAGTTGGACTGTTACAATAAAACTTTTAACAAGGGAGAAAGATAACCCTACAAGGGATTCAAAATCTTGTCTCAGTGAGAAAAATATCATCCCTTCAAGTGAAGAAGTATTTCCGAAAATGATGTCCTTTGTATGCAATACAAGTGTTGGACTTTGTTAAGAACAGTAAAACAAGCCTAGAGGACCATCTCATATTAAGAGAGTATAAAGACGTGTTTCCAGAAGAGGTACCAGGTCTACCTCCAAGAAGAGATGTTGAATTTTCAATAGAGCTTGCACCAGGAGTGGTGCTAGTGTCTAGAACACCCTATAGAATGAGTACACCAGAGCTAGTTGAGCTCAAACTACAACTAAAGGAGATGATGGACAAAGGCTACATTCAACCTAGTGTGTCTCCATGGGGAGCACCATCCTTGTTTGTGAAAAATAATGATGGCACACTCAGGCTGTGCATAGAATATATACAACTCAATAAGATGACCATTAAGAATAAGTATCCATTGCCAAATATCGATGACTTGTTTGACCAATTAAGGGGTGTTGCAATTTTCTCCAAGATTGACTTGAGGTCTAGATACCATCAAGTATGAATTAAGGATGAAGACATCCACAAAACAACCTTTAGGAAAAGATATGGTCACTATGAATTTCTGGTGGTGCCATTTGGGCTAACCAATGCACCAACCACTTTTATGTGCTTAATGAATAATGTACTCAGTAATTTCTTGGACTTATTCGTATTGGTTTTCATTGATGATATGCTAATATATTCTAAGAATATGGAAGAGCATGAAGAACATCTCAAACTAGTGCTTCAAGTGTTAAGAGAATGTTAGCTCTATGTTAAGTTTAGTAAGTGTGACTTTTTCCAGAAACAAGTCCATTACTTAGGCCATGTTATTTCTGAAGAATTTGTGGCAGTTGATCCTGACAAGATCAAATCCATTATGGGTTGGCCTACCCCAAAGGATGTATCTGATATCAGATCCTTTATGGGCCTAGTAGGATACTATAGGAGGTTCATAAAGGGGTTTTCCAAGATTGGTTGCTCAATCACCTCCCTTTAGAAAAAGGGAGTTAAATTCCTTTGGACATTAGAATGTGAAGAAAGATTCCAAGAGATGAAATACCTTCTAACCAATGCACCTGTGCTGGAGATTGCAGACCCAAACAAGGACTTCCTTATGTGTACAGATGCATGCAAGGAAGGGCTAGGAAGAGCCCTTATGCAAGAAGGACATGTAATTTGTTATGAATCCAGAAAATTGAATGAGCATGAAATCAATTATGTGACCCATGATCTATAATTGGATGCCATAGTACATGCTTTAAAAATTTGGAGGCATTACCAACCAAAACTCAATGCTAGACAACCTATGTGGATGGTTCTCCTTATTGAGTTTGATTTTGAAATCAAACATATCAAAGGAAAATAAAATAGAGTGGTTGATGCCCTTAGCAGAAGTATGAAAGTGATTCACTTGGAAACTGTAAGCACCTGTGAAACGGATGTCAAGGAAAGAGTCAAAAGTGCATAAGAAACAAGTGCATTTTTCAAGACTGTAAAATCATACTTAGAACAAGAGCCCGGAGGGATGAAGTATGAGGATTGTCGATTGTTGAATGATGGTTTGCTAACTTACAAAGGTAGGTTGTATATTCCAAATTGTGACGACTTGAAGATGCTCATAATGGATGAAATACACAAAAGACCATATATTGGTCATCCTGGTTATCAGAAGATGATCACAACCACTAGGAAACTATTTTATTGGCCATGACTGAAGAAGGACATAGTTGATTACTTATCCAAATTTCTAGAATGTCAACAGGTTAAGGCAGAGCACCGACATCCAGCAGGGTTGTTGCATCCCCTACCAATCCCAGAATGGAAATGGGAAACCATCTCCATGGATTTCATCACAGGGTTACCAAAATCAACCAAACATAATGACACCATCATGTAGTGGTGGACAAAATGAGCAAGGTTTCTCACTTCATTCCCGTCAATTCAACTTGAAAGGAAATAGATATTGCCAATATTTTCATGAAAGAAATATTTAGACTGCATGGCATGCCTAAGGAAATCATATATGATAGAGATACAAAATTTACTTCAAACTTTTGCAAATCTCTGTTTGCTAGTTTTGAAACTAAACTACTATTTAGTACAGCCTATCACCCTTAAATTGATGAAC
The DNA here is from genome assembly GCA_009831015.1 of Picea engelmannii. Classification (NCBI taxonomy): domain Eukaryota; kingdom Viridiplantae; phylum Streptophyta; class Pinopsida; order Pinales; family Pinaceae; genus Picea; species Picea engelmannii. The sequence continues at coordinate 39,771 of ML786783.1, read as the reverse complement.
ATGTAGATAGATTAAACTAAGTGTTAGAGTACATGTTAAGTATGCATGTAATGCATCATCCTAAGAAGTGGGAAGACTACCTACCACTGCTAGAATTTGCCTACAACAATGGCTATCAAGAGTCATTGAAGATTAAGCCTTTTGAGGCCCTCTATGGTAGACCATGCAAGATTCCAATCAGCTGGGATAACCCAGTAGACAAAATTACAATCGGTCCAGATATGCTAAAATAAATGGAACAACAAGTAATTCAGATAAAACAAAATCTGAAAATGGCCCAAGATAGACATAAAATCTATGCAGACAGAAAAATGACTCCTAGAGAGTTAAAAGTAGGGGATCATGTGTATCTCCGAGTTAGACCTAAGACAATCTCCTTGAGAATGGGAGCATGTGCCAAACTAGAACCTCAGTATTGTGCACCCTTTAAAATTTTCGATAGAGTGGGACCGTAGCATATAGACTAGCACTTCCTCCCACAGTGAAGGCACATAATGTTTTCCATGTTTCGTTACTGAAGAAATATGTACATGACACTAATCATATAATTGATTGGTCTGTGATTCAGGTGGAACCAGAGGGAGAATTCCTGCCATAACCACAATGTATGGTAGACAGGAATGAAATCCCACTAAGGAACATAACCCTTGCACAGGTCAAGGTGCAGTGGAAACACTGTGGTCCAGATGAAGGTACATGGGAAATGGAGGATGCCATGAAACATGCATACCCATTTTTGTTTACTTATGTACATATAGAGCACGTCGGCAGGTAGAAAATTGAGGACAATGTTCCTTTAAGGGGGAGGGGATTGTAATACCCCTATTTCTCCCATCTTGTAAATATAACTATAAATTTTGAAAGGACTGTGGCAGATTGAATATGTGTGAATGTTGGATTTAATTAACCTTTTTTTTATAAAAGGTAATGTATGTATTTTTGTTATTAATTAAAAATGGACGGTGTTGCATAACTGTTGAAAGAGTGGGTTTTCCAAGACAAACCATGATGCTATGAGAGAGATGGTGAGGGGAACCATAAATGGTTGAGATGACCCCCACCAAACTAGTACCTTACTGGATTTAATTGCTCAGACCCGGAATAGTCCTCTGGCCCATAAATGAATTACCATTCAGGCTGGTAGTTGGAAAAGCCCTCCTCAAGAGTTAATGGGGATATGGGGAAGAGTACCTATATGCAAGGCTTCCAGACCTGACCACGAGCTGATGATTCAGACCCACAAAATTGTACTGAGGAAGGAAAGAAAGGAAGTAATTTCGTGGACAGAGGAGATCTGCAAGGAATCATAGTCAAGAGACAAATCTCCAAGAGTGAGAAGAACACTTGCAACTCTATGGTTCGAAGGAGAACTGAGAAACAAGCTCATTCTGGGTGCAAGAAGTTGTTGGAAGCGTTTTCAGTACACGTTGATAAACGGGGTTGACGAGTGACTGTGGAAGTACTCGTTGCAAGCCCCCTTGTTTGGTACAGAGGGAACCGTTTGCTAAGTTCATGTGGGAGGAGGAGAGTAACCTCCATCTCTGAGCATCATGGTCTAGCTAAGGAGTGTCCAGCGGTAAATCCATCCAGGAGTAGTTGTGCCTACGGTTGGGTGGAAAAAAGCACCCCTTTCAATAGTCGCTTCACGATCTCTGGGTTCTGATAAGTTTTTTCATACTCTATGTACTAAAATGGAAATGATGATTGAATATACATGTCTATGACTAAATTCTGTATTGAATGATTAAGGTAGAAATGATCATTGTCTTTTTGTGAATTCCATGCTTTTGAATGATCTTCTGGTTGCCTCATCTTAGCCGCTAGAGGGTTATGGGACGTGGGTCTGCAAGAGAGTCGAGGTAGGTTTAACTGGAATGATTAAGTCCTGCCAAGCTATCAAATTTACCTTCACGGGAATACTAAGTTTGAACTTTCTGGAAGGAGGGCACATCTTTTAGACCCTTCACTTGTGTGACCGAGGGATCATGCCCATGACCTTAACTTATTCACGGCTAAGAGTTAATCGTGTAGGCCATGAGAATTTTTGGAGGACCCATATGACCAAGGTCTGGGAACCCTGCACTAGGCTGAAAGGAGCTAAGACTTTCTGTCTTCAGAACTCCGAGAGTTCAGAGCTCCGAGGTGTTATGACCTTACCACTTTCAAATTGGTTGAAGGCAACTTGTTGCTACGGTTACCCACGATATCAACCGACATGTGGTGGTGTCCCTAACCGTGACAGATGGACCTCTCCCACTGTTAAACCTTGACCCATTTACCAATCATGAAGTAATGCGAGCCGCAGATCCGAGGGTATTCGGGAGTCCCCCTAGCCGTTGGATCTACGCCAAGGTAAATGCGGCGTTGACTACCTTGGGAGAATAGAGGTTTTATAGCACCATATTTCTCGAACGTCGAAGTTACGAATTGATGTCAGTCGTGGATCTGGGGAGTCCATTTAGAACCCCTCTTAATCGTTTGATCAACCAGTGGAGGGACTCACGTACGGTACTTCAGAGAAGTCCTACTTCGAGAAAGTGGAGCTGCCATAATGCTGAAACCCCTAAGGGCCAGAGTTGTGAAGTAACGAGAACAGTAGATCTAGGGACCCTTCAGGATATTCCCTGGCTGTTGGATTTATGCCAAGGTCAGTTTGGCATTGATCACTCCAGGAGAAAGGGGATGGTAAGCGTGTGGAAACACTCGAACGACGAATTCACGAAGTGATAAAAACTGTAGATCTGAGGACATTTTGGGATCCCCCATGACCGTCAAATCTAGATCGTGGTCAACCCAACGTTGACCACTCCGGGAGCAAGGAGGAAGTCACACAACGGGTTCCCTAAACACCATAGTTATAAAGTAACGGAGGTCGTAGATCAATGGATCTACGTGGACACTTCTCGACCATTAGATCTAAGGGTGTCGAAAGGCTATCAGTCTGGAGTGATGTGGCACATTGACATCACCCATGGTGACATGGACCCACCTTTGACGTGCCACATGTCACCTGGATTCATATTTTTCACATACCCTATGTGCCCATTAAAATGTGACATGTTTCACACACTGAAGTGGCCACATGTCATCTCTTCCTTGCCTCATGTAACCCCATTGGCACATATTCACTTGGCCTATTGGTGGGTGGAGTACTCAGGACCCACTTATCCTTGCCTCTACATCTAATACACCACCACGTCTAAGGCTGATCACTTCGAGAGTCTGAGACTTCGGGACTCCATATGTTTGGGGTGTAGTGTCGTATATAAGTTGAAAGGCCCGAAGGCCAGAGCCACGTGGCAAGATTGCGGGCTCCTTTGGGAGTTCAGGATTTTGGGACTCTGGGGGATTTGCACGCAGAAAGGAAAATGGGCGTTCAACACCGAAGAGTCGAATGTCGAACTCCCTTATAACTTATGTGTTAAATTAGGATCAAGTCTCGTTGTTCGATTGGACAGTGGATGGACTTCCACCGTGGATGTAGGAATTTGGAGATGGTACGAATGAGATGGACCCGCATGGGCACCATGTGGCCCTTGACTAATAATGCCCAAAGAGCTTCGGGAGGCCATAACTTGCAATCCAGATCACAGATTTGAGCCTGGTAGCAGTGGTTAGAAATCTATGATTGAGTAGAAGAGAATGGAGACCTCAGAAAGAGGATCCGAGATGATTAAAGTAAGCAAAATTTTGATTCCCCATCCCTAAAAAGGGTACTTAGGGGTCGAGTGTGTTACAGTTAACTAGGGTGAAATAATTATAGAGTTAGTGAGTTCACGATTAGGTGTTGGTGGGTTAGGGGCCTGTGGGATAATGTGCTAGCATAATAACCTCGATATTATTAACTTGCATTTTATAAAACATTGAAGTGTTTATCTATCTATCTATATATGCACAAACTTTGTTGTATAAATATAACAGAGTTAATTTCAATTTATAATCGAAATAGTGACCAACAACAAGATATTAATAATAAAATAAATATAAATAATGCAAAAAACTTCATTTTGCTATGAATTAATAAAATTGGGACAAAAATCATTAAAAGTTAAAATTTAAAGTAAAGTGAATTTTATAAGAGATTATTATGTATTTAAAATTTAAAAGTTAAAGTGTATTCAAAAGTTTATTAAGTGTTTATGATATAATAGTGTTTCTACTCTTTTATAAATATTATTCTAATTTTTCATCTAATTATAAAATGATGATGATGATTAACATCCATTGAGTTTGAAATTGATGTATCTAACTTTTAAAAGTGTAAAAAATTACTTAAATTTCTTTAGAATTTTATTTTTTATAAAAAATCTTTAAGAAAAGCATTCCAAGATCACCATAATTTTTATGATTTAATAAATTAGAAAATCAATCTCAACAAAACTTTTGTAAAGATAATTCCATTTCAAATAAAGTGAATTACTTAATTAAAATTTTTATTTTATTTTTATAATTAAAGATTTAATCTTTCTTAAATAACTAATTTAACTTACATGAAAAACTACATCTTATTACACTTTATACACATATATCTAAAACATTGCAATGATAAAATATATAAACATTCTTTACTTCATATTAATATAATCTTATGTTGTAATATTGATTTAGTTGGGACGATCAAGTTTGATAATTAAGGTTTTGATGATAAAATATATAAACATTCTTTACTTAATATTAATATAATCTTATGCCATAATATTGATTTAGTTGGGACGATCAAGTTTGAAAATTTAATATGATGATGCATTTGGATTCTAAATGAAATATTATATTTAGTTTGTTTTTTGTATAGACAAATTATTTAAAAAAATGAGTTTTATTCTTATAAGTTAAAATTAAATTTGAATCCACAATAATTGATAAAATAATTATATAAAACATAATTAATAAATATCCCCCTATATTAGGTGACAGGGAAGAGACAGGGCATGGGGACGTCGTTTGAGGTAAACTGCCACGCGTCCCCTCAGCCCGTTGGCACCTACCACCCTCCTCATACTGTCGTCACCTCATCTCATGCAGAGTTATTACACCACCCCGACGTGTAATGCATGGATCTTGTCTCAACACGACCATCGCGCTCGATCTCTAGTTATGATGCTCTAATGGTACCTTGAACTCACTTAGTACGTCCCTCTCATCTTGCACTTCATAATGAGATATCCCTCTGGTACTCATCCAATTACTCGCCTTCATTGCTTTCATAATGGTAACATCCTCACCTCCTTCTCTTAATCGTCGTTCAATTATTTCATTCCTGCTCCCCATTGCACTCGATCTCGTCACCTTTCTTTTCCTCTACACTTTCCCCCCCTCTGCATCACCTCCTCGACGTTGGCTCACTTTCCACCCTTCCCCTCGTCCCTTTTCCTTTTCACTTCGACTCCAATGGCCCATGGAAGTCACTCTCATGGGGCTCTTCACGCAGACAAAGGGGATGTTGTGGTTCCTGTCTAGCCGTTGTTGCAGAAGAATCGTCAGATTCTTATCTATCCCAAATTCGGGCCGAGATAGACTTAGAAGAGGCCGATGTTCAAGTTTTGAGGCGCTTTGTCTTGGATGATGAGGTGCTTGATTATGTCATCTCGTGGATCCTGTACATTGGTAACACAAGGTCTCGTGTCTCCCAATACCTTAAGATTGTGGACATGTATTGACACTTGAAGCTTCTGTTGGGCCATGCCATGGTTGATCGAAAGGAGGAAAAGCACAATATTATACTCCAGCTCAATGAAATTCAAGGACAACTCAAGCTCCACAATCATAAGCTTCATCTGATGGATAAACAACTGGAGGGATTGGATCTCTCTCAAGTTATCTTGCATCAAGCCCAAGTGCCTTCGGATGAGGGCCAACCCTCTACCTAGTTTTTATGATCATTAGTTTTTTCAATCTGTTGCTTGGTTTAGGAGGCTTTGGGATTTCAATCCCACCTCATACTTGTCAAGATAGGAAAAATCAGCAAACAGATTTTGATTTTGGCATAGTAGATAGTCTTATTTTCAGTTATATACAGACTTTTGATTTAAAAAGATAATTCTTCTATATTACTACAGACAATTTGATGCATTGTTGCTAGTCTGGTTTCCCTTGTGACAAGCTAGCAACAAAAATTTTATATACTCTCGTTATGGCAATAAAAAAAATCAAGATTATTAAAAAAAAAAATTATTAATAAATATTCACTCGATTGTATTTATTATTGCCAATAAAAATAAGGATCACACCTCATCTTTTTGTAATATGCAAACAATTTTCATTGAAAAATAATAAAATCATTGGTTGCATTAAAAAACAACTTGATAAAGAATCTCATAGTCAGAAGTGTAAATCTCATTGTAGATTTTTTTCTTTTACCTTTATTTATTTTTGGATTGAAGGCCAAATGTGACGTTTAGCTCTAAAATATTTCATTAAAGTGAATATTTAGAAAATTTTAAATAATTTGTAATTTATAATTTTTATTAATTCTTACTCTCACATAATTTTAGAACCTATTGGATTAAATTATTAATTAAAAAAAAGTTTAAAAACATTTGAAATATATTTTTTAATTATAACATTCAACTCTTGTACGTTGTTAATAAGATGGGAGGTTGCCATTTCTTCATAGTTAGAAGAAACACGTGGCCATGTTGTTGATCAAAGAGAAGGGCCCCTGTCTAGTTTCTTCCCTATGATACTTTTATGCTTTCTTTGCACTTAGAGCACTCCTAGCTTTTTCTTTTCCAGAGAAGTCGTCGACCTTAATCCATCTCATTTGTGGCCTTATGTTGGGATACATGGTGTTGCCATTTCTTTGCAACACTGTCGGACAACGTTTACTGAATTTATGTAGAAAAGGAATTGGAAGGTCACTTCTAGTATGCTCTCTGACTGCTCCTGCTTATGTTCAAACTAGAAAGAAATAGAAAATTTCTTAATGGTATTATCGGTTCAAACAAAGAAGCATGATAAGCTTGAATGGGCAGATGTGCTACTTACTGCTCAAACGACAACACATATTTTAAATATTTTGATGTAGGTGTCAAAAAGGTTCCTTAATTTTTCACCAATTTATTTTTGTTTTATTCTTTATTCTATGATGACTTATTATAATTACATGTTGATGCTATTTTAGTTTAAGATATGGATTCACTATTATAATTACTTGTTGATGCTATTTTAGTTTACAATTCTATTCGTAAACCAAAATGTTTCAACAACATCTAAGATTATAATAGTATATTTTATATTGATAAAGGGAAGACAATTTATGTTAATGTATTGTTGTATCCATATTTTTAGTTATATAGTTTATTGTTATAATCACCTAGTAACACATATGGTCTTTGTTCGTTGGTATTTGTATCATATAATTTCATTGCAAGTTTAACATTTTTTTGTACAAAACTAATATTATTAGTTAGTCAATCAATTAATGTACACAACTACCGTCCTATTACTCTTCAGCTTCGAAACTATGTGGCATTATGGTTATTTTTGGAATTTTTGAAAGTGGAAGGTGTCTTCTAGTGAAGATTGTGTTTTTGAGTGGTGTTACTCCCTCTCATCTAGGGGTAACTAGAGGAGAACATTCTCCATGATCCACATTGCAGACAATGATCTTAGAGATGATGATCAACATTCTCCATAGACAATAGCCCCTCAGATGCCTCCCCCCTCATCATTTCTCAACTCATTCACTTGATCATAAGGTTCATTCGATGATGGTGGTCCAACACACATGAGGTACATTAGTCATTGTTTCATACAAAGTGTTACATTTAACGCATTAGGCATTGTTACCCCCCATTTCTAGGGGTAAATAAGGAGATGATGTCTCGACGCCCTAAGGTTGCAGACATGGAGTACCGAGAGATGGATTGACTGACAATGTCCACTCACACAGACGGAGCCCCACCTCACCACCATACTTATATGTTCGTCATGATGGCATTCACCACACCAACTTGCTTCCGGAAGACACTGGATCTTGCTCCATGAGGTAACAAGTCAAGTGTCATGGTAAGTGTCACCTTAATACTTGAAGCATTTGAATATGTTGCATTAAAACTTCTCTTGATTATGGAGCGTCTGCTTGGAAATTATTCCTTTTTCCCCATTTCACTTGGGTGAGTGTCATGGTTTCCTAGTAAGTGGCCACCCTCAGGGAAAGGGTTACTACTAGGCATCTCCTTGAAGGGTTATCATACCATTCTTGTTCATAATTGCCACCTTCCATTACTTCTTCCCCTCTCTTTCCCCATCTTTTAGTTTTTTGGGATTATTGACCCAAGAAGGGAAAGTACCTCATTTCATGGGAAGAGGGGGCCACTAGGCTTGGAGGTGGAAAAAACATCATGCAATAAAATATTTCTCTGGAATCTTTAAAGCAATGAAACGCCTCTCAAAAAAAATGAGGAAGCCATAAAATAAATAACTAATTGATCAATGATTATTTCCAAGGTAGAGCGTATGTGGGCTATGCATTTCTTTTTAGTGCCCCTTATTATCTTCAACTTGTAAAATCATGCAAACCAAGGTAGAGCGTATGTGGGCTATGCATTTCCTTTTAGTGCCCTATTATCGGATTAATCGATGAATGTGGAAATAAACAGATCTCCCTAGATTCCACTGGAAGCTAGAACAAAACATAACAGAATGCACACTTCGCCTTAAACTTCATTATCATGTGAACTAGTTTAATGAGTTACAAGAGATGTACCTTTTAAACGATGCTTGTCCTCGCTAGTGTAGTCTTTGTAGCTCCTTCCTTGAGTTTGTAGAATAGTAAGCATGTTTAAGAACCACAAACCAACAAAGAGGGAAAACAAAGATACATGTATTCGAATGAAGTCTATGTATATGATCAAGAATTATACAATAGAAGACGAGATGCTTATATAGAGAAGAAATGCATTACTATATTAAGTTAATAGAAAGTGGAGAATACAACCCATGCCTTGATGTTGCAAGGTCCCCTTTGGATGGCTCTTTGCTTGAACACACACACCTTTGCTCCAATGCCTTGAATGAAGAAGATCCACAATCTGACTTGGAGAACTAAAGCAAAATCTCTCAAGCATAATCTGAAGTAGAACTCTCTATACAAATCTTAGCCTATTCAACCTTAGCCTTTTCCATGAGAGATCCCTCTTTATATAGTGTGAAAGAGAGATGGATGAGGAGATTAGGATGATCCCACCAAATCAGAGAAGTGAGTAAGATCCAAACCGATCAGAGGCCACCTCACCTTCTAGAAAATCCCCTTCTAGAACATTCGTGAAATTTGACTTTTCCCAAGATTTAAGCATTGTCGCACCTTATGCACTAGCAGCATGTGACAATGTCACAGTCCAGGTGTAATGTAGAGTGTGACGATCAGGCATCATCGCACCCCATGCATATAGTAGGGTGCGACGACCTTCCTTCATATGGTTTTTGGCATAGGAAAGCAAATCACTTTTCCCATGGAGAAAGTATCTTTTAATATTTTTAGGGAACATGAAAACATGTTGTTAGGTGATCACTGAGGTGACCAAAATAATGTGTAATAGAATGCTCCCCAAAGTATGAAGTTGGAACTCATGACAAATGAAATAATTTGTCGAATGTGTGTGTCAAAAACAAGGAGCACATCGATTAGGAACCTGCAAACAAACAAGCATCTGCATAATATCATACCATTTCTGAGGTAGGCATCCCCATGCTCAGACTACAAGTGACTCTAATCATAAGTGTCAAGTGATTCATGGCCACTAAACATACACTGTGGATCCATGTCATCATGATTCAACATAACCACCAGGAATACACTATGGATCTATGCTCTACAAGAATTCAAGTTTGGACATAGCCACGAGACATACACAGTGGATCTATGTGTCAATACAAATCATGAATACTCTGTCCTAACCTGGACCAAAGTGATCAAATCTAGGGTCTTCATTTCCATCATCTCTAAGTACAAATCTAGCCATGTGATTACAGGTGTTGAAGTCGAACATGGTAGAAATCATTTGATTACTGGTCATTGATGAAAACCATTAACAAGTGCGAGAGAAATCACCATTGATGTCAATGACTCCTAAGGTACTCTGGTACAATCCAACAAATGTGAATAAATGAATTGAAGTCGAACACTCGATAGAATCTTCCAATCATGGGTCAATGATGTGAACCCACTGTTGAAAGCGAAGAAACCTGTCATTGAGGCATGTAGGCTCTAAGGTACTAAATGATTTCTAAATCTTGTTCCCAGATAATGAGTTGAAGTTGAAAGGAAAAGACTCGTCACAGGAGGGTCTTGATGTATCCACCATCAATGACATGAAATATGTAACAGATTTGAAGTAGGTCGAAGTATGAAGTGATTCAGAACTGACACAGGGAAGGCCGACATGGTAGAAAATTTGTAACTGCAGATAGTCGACTCGATAGAAGGCTTGTTTAGGTTGGACTACTCTTGAACATATGAACGACACGACAATGGTCTTGGCAGCATTGACTCAAAGAGGACCCAACATATGAACTTGTGGATGTTCAAACAAGAGACAAATGGATTTCCCAACCCGGATACAATGATGAAGGGGGGTGTCATGTTCAAGAGTGACTATTACTGCCACTAACACAAATATAGAGACACATTTCTCTCCAATTTTCCTCCACCATTTCTGGCGAGTACCTCTTTATTTTTACGCAAGCTTGAGGAGGATAACATATGCTTGTTGATGTAAACTCATCCTTCGGACGAGTCCCTCGGAGTATGTTTAACGAATCCTAAGAAGGAGTGGTTCGATCCCATATGGTTCTTTCGATGTTTGTTTAACGAGTCCAAAGAGAGAAAACTCAGAGGTTTTTCATTTTTAAAGAGTCTGAAAAACACTTAAAGAGAACTCCATCAGGTCCTTTTTCATAAATTAATCTGACGAGACCGAAAAAATGATAACCTACCATTCATCAGATATTTTCTTCAAATACTTTTACGAGCATGAAAAGAACAAGATCGTTCGGCCATCTTTTCATGTTAAGAGAGCTTGAAAAGAGATTAAAGAATACTCCACAGGTTTTGTTTTTCGTGTCACCATTACGATTTCAAAAAAACGACAAAATACTACTCGATTACATTCTCATGATTTCACGAGCGTGAGAAAGAAGTAAGACTTGCTCGGAGTTTTTTTTCTGAAAAACCCTAAAAGGATCTGTACATATGACAAATATATAAAAACAAACCAAAAAAGCGGACCCTTGTTCCAACGTCTCACCTCTAGACTTTTTCAATCTACAAAAATCAACCACTCGTAAAGTTGTTAGGACTTTAGGGCTTGGATAAAGCATAAAAAATAATGTAAATACAAATGAAAAGCAATAAAAGTCAATAAAATAGGTAAAAAACCACATTTCACTATTTCATTTGTAACTTCACCCAAATATTGCTCCAAAGCCCTTTTTCACCTCAATTTTCAACAGTTGATTGCAGAGTGCACGACGGATCATTTCACGAATCGTCTCTGCTAAAGAGGTAATCTCCTTCTCCTTCATCTTTTCATGGATTCAAAAATGATTTATTGAACATAGTTACCAACTTAATGAAAACTCTACAGGGTTCTCATTTTTGGGGGGGTCAATTTTTTTACCCCATTTTTAAAAATGGTGCTACCGATAGCAGCCCCCTCCCTTTTTAGGTAGTTTTTTGATATTTTAAATTTTCTGATACATAAGGTTTCTACTTTCTTGTTTTTAAATCCTTGTTTTTTCATTTATTTTCAAATTGTTCAACTTTTTTATTTTTTATTTTTTTTCTCAACGGTGTTTTTTCATCTATTTTCAAACTTTTCTATTTTTATTTTTATTCAATGATGTTTTTAATCACATTTCCATGCTCCATCCAATGTTTAAAATGTTGTACACCATTTATTTTTTTAAAACTAAGATTTTTCATGTTATTATGTGTCCTTAATTAAATTATGGTTCCATACTTTTTAAATATAGTGGAAAATATCATTTTTAACACATTGTTTTACCCTTCAATACATAGAAAATAATTGTAATTAAATAACACCATTTTTAAATATTTACAAAAAATATATAATTCATTTTATTTTGATATAAAAAACTTAAAA
>ML786783.1:0-21788 GCA_009831015.1 Picea engelmannii | reverse complement strand
ATATGATACAAGGTCTAATTGTGAACATTGAATGCTCTTTATCTCATATGCTTTGTTGATGAAGTGATATAAACCTTTGACATTTCTAGCCATCATTGACTTCGTCAATAATAGCATTGATTAATTGCTCATATATGTATTGGGAGATAGTCATTAACTTTATGAAGTACTAACCCACTGCAAAGCATATATTCTAGTTATTTGTTTTGTCTCGCAAACAGGTGCATCTTCAGTGGATCTTTCTTCTTGACTATCTCATTTGGGCAGCAATCTTTGAAAGGGAACTTCTTTGACTTGGTCCTTTATCCTTTAGCCTTTCATTAACCCAGATTGCTTAGGTACGTCTCCCTTGGACTAGCCCTCCTAAATAGAAAGAGCCCCCCATCGAGGTGACAGTGGGTGGGGAAGCTCCTGTTACGTCGGTTTCTACCCTTGACTCAATCTCTTTAGACCTTTCCTACAAACTGTGCGATAACATATACTATTACTGCTCTCCACATGGCTCTATAGAGCCATTTTCAGTATGCATTGGAGTGTATGGAACCCCGAGTCTTCAACTGCTGCGAAGGGGTCCTAAAAAGCATGAAGAAACAACTTACCAAGTGCAGAAGTGGTGGGTTGAAAATTTTTGGTTATGGGTCTATTTTGGTATCCTTCTTCCTGGAGAGGGTCCCAGTCTTACGCTTACAGATAGAGTGGGGTATACTTGCTCCACAGAATCCGAGGATGAAGAGGTGGGTAGATCTCATGGCCCGACATGGAGGCAGTCACATTCTCAGGTATGACGATGTCTTCTTCCAGTGGTTGAGGACTCAACTTCTCATGGTCAAATATTATGCGTATGCCAGACTAGATTTCCGTGGAGATTCAGACCTAGCTCTTCTCGAAAGTTCCCAGTGGGGGGACATAGGTAAGAAGGAAATTGTGTTTATATAATGTTTTTGTTATTTTTAATGATATAAAATGTTTTTTGTGTTGTTTATCCGATGACTAATCAAGTGCTCTTTGATAATGTGGATGTGGGACCTTATCGTCCTTCAGGTTCATCCCCTATCTAGAGGCGAGGGGAGAGAAGTGTCGTAGGAGGAGTAGTTGTTGTCGATTTCGAGACCATAGAACAAAACCTAGAGGGACTCACCATGAATGTCCCTGATGCCACAATAGATGATATTCCTAGGCATTACCAATGCCACACAATGGGAATATCCACATCTATCGGTCGACTGCTCTGCAGAGTAGGACGGGTAGTCACGTGTTATAGCGAGCATCATCCTTGATGCTCTGTTGTCTATGAAGCCATGTGCTTCACATTTTTGATATTTTGGTCTTTGAACAAAAACACTTTTTGTAAACTTTTATCGTTATTAATATGAGGCTTCTACCGGCTTACTTGTTTTATGTACAAAGTGTGAATGGATTTTATAAATGTCTCAAATGTCTATCTAACACATAATTATCCAATGCATTTGTTAATGTATTTAGACATCTAGGAATGTGTTGATATTCAATGTAATCAAAATGACGTTCCAAGAGGCGAATTCGTAAATATACCCTTAACAAAATAGGACTCTGAATGGAATAAACGTTACTCAACTGTAGGACTACCAACTGTGAATCAAGTCGTACAATAAAATGACGGATTCCAAGTGAAACAACGTTAGTTAACAACTCGATAACTGCATTGTATTATGTGATACTGTTAGTTGCATGACCAAGGCATACACCATGTAGACTGATTAGTTCATCCGTAGGTGCATAGATTGTCCAAACAACAGACACTAAGTTTTGAGTACTGCGACTAGCGCTATCAATGAATCCAATGTAGGGTAGCGAAGACACCGACATCTGGAAACCAAACACAATGCAAGGTAAGAAGTCGAAAGGTGGAACCAAAAATGAAAAAGCACAGAAAAGTATGATACACTAAAAATACACAACACTTATGCAAAAATGATTTAAGCATAGTACTTCTTCAAGTAAATCCCATTTATGGGTTCACTCAAAGGGATTCCATCATAATCTACCAGCTCATAAGCCCCTTTCTCCAACACTCGTTTCACAATGTAAGGACCCCGCCACATGGGCTCGAATTTACCGACCCCTAGCAAATCACGATCTTGCTCATAAAGAAGAACTAGATCACCTTCAGAAAAAACACGTGGCTTGACATGCTTATCATATTGGGCTTTAACACACTTTTTCTGAGTTTCAATAACTAAGGCGACATCATGACAGGTTTTGTCTAATTGCATCAAATACAAAAGACGTTTCTCTTCAACAAAGGTGTTAGGGAGAAGTTCGACAACTAGTTTCAAAGATGGGATTTCACATTCAATCGGAAAAATTGCTTCGATGCCATATACTAATTGGAAAGGTGTGAATCCCATGGTAGACTTAACGGATGTCTGATAGGCCCATAATGTTGAGAACAACATCATGTGCCAATTTGAATTATGAATTCCTACCATCTGTCGAAGCATAGTAGTGAGAAATTTGTTGATTGCTTCAACTTGGCCATTGGCATGTGGATAATAGGGGGTTGAGTTTTCATGATGAAGACCCAACTTCTCAGTAAGTTCATACATAATGAAATTACGAAAATGATTACCATGATCAGTAACGATGGCTTGAGGGACACCAAATATAGTAATGATATGATTAAATATGAACAACGCTGCAATTTTCCCAGTATTATCAAATGTAGGCATCGCCTCAGCCCATTTAGTGAAATAATCCACAGCTACAATAATGTATCCATGTCCCCTGGCTGATTGAGGGTTACATGTCATGAAGTCAATGCCTTGTTTAGCGAATGGACCAACAAAAACTACAAGGTGAAGAGGAGCAAGGTGAGATCGGATCTTATTGTTATAGGTTTGACAAGTGTGGAATTTCTAGACAACAATAATGCAATCCTTAAACAACAAAGGCTAGAAATAACCAGCTCGTAAGATATTTTGGGCAGTGGCATACCCAGACATATGACCGCCACATGCTCCAGAGTGACAGTCATTCAAAGATTTATTAGCTTCATCGTAGGTGAGACATTGTCGAAATATGGAATCAATACCACGATGATAGAGGGTATTACCAAGGATGATGTATTGATGGGATTGATACCGGATATGACGACGATCTGTACTAGAAAGATCAGGCCAGAAAGTTTGGGTTTGGAGATAGATGATAATATATTTGTACCATACGTCATCAGAATTGATCAGAAAGAGGGATTCATCGGGTAAGGAATCCTATGCCACAATTTCTGTCTTAGTAGAGGGAAGGTCACACATCAATTCGGAAAAAAACAAATATTTCTTTGAATTGGTGCGTTCAAACCCCAAATAAAAATCCCGGAGAATAACTATCCATTTAGAGTACTTGCCCCCCAACAATTGTCGAGTAAGGATATGTTGTATGGGGTTGCAATTGGAAATAACGGTGGTTTTGCGTAATAAGATGTAGTGACAAAAACGTTGAACAACTTGAACAACTTCCAAGGCCAATTTATCCACATGTAAATATTTGGTTTCGGTAGTCATGAGCCTCCAAATCAAATAGTAAATCACATGTTCATTGTGTGAATCATCCTCTTGGACTAAGACCATAGCAATGGTAGATTCCGAAGAAGCTAAGTACAGGAAATAATCTTGGCTATAGTCAGGTGGAAACAACAGTGGTGTACAGGTTGAGGCTAGTTTCAAAGCCTCGAAAGCTTTGTTTGCAGTATTGTCCCATACAAAATCGTAACCTTTATTGAGAAGTCAAGTAAATACTTTCGTTAATTCAGCGTAATTGGGAATGAATCAATGTAAAAAATTTGCCTTCCCTTGCAAACTTTGGAGTTGGCGTAGTGTGGAAGGAGGAGGTAGATTAAGAATAGTCTCAACCTTCAAGGGGTCTACCTGAATCCCATCTATAGACACGATAAAACCAATAAATCGGTTGGATTCCACACAAAAAACACATTTGTGCGGATTCAAATGTATGTGATAATAACGAAAGCGTAGGAAAATGGCACGTAAATGTGACGGGTGATCTTGACGACGCATGGAATGTGTTGATAGATTGTCTAGATAGGGTTGTACAATGTTCTTAATGTCATGAAAATTTTAATACATAGCGCGTTGAAAAGTCACACCAACATTTTTTAGACCAAAAGGTAATTTCTGGTAGGCAAAGGTTTCCCAAGGGAAAATAAAAGAAATCTTGTGTTGATCCACTGGTAAAATATTGATTTGATTATAGTTGGAGAAATCGTCCATTAAGGAGAATATTTTACTCCCTGCGCAGTCGTTAACAATCTGGTCAACGAAAGGGGTTGGATAATTGTCTTTGAGACAAGCTTTATTTATATCCCTATAATCTACACAAACACAGATCATTCCTTGTTTCTTATTTACCGGAACAAGATTGGACACCCAATCGGTCAAAGCCATAGGATAGACAAAGCTATCTTTAAGAAGTTTTTCAACTTCAAGCTTAATAGCAGCAACTTTACGTGGATGTATTGGGCGAAGTCTCTGTTGAATGGGTTTACCATCTTAATAAATCTTAATCTCATGCACAAAAATATTAGTATCAATACTTGGCATTTCTTCAAACTCCAGGCAAAAACGTCACAAAATTCTTGGAAAAGGGATTTATAAGTGCGGACCTCATCAGTAGAACATGAGGCACCGATATGAACATTTTCCACGACTCTGGGTTTAATCGATATTTCAAGAGGAACAGTAGGTGAAATGTTACTCAAGTTCCCTTCATACAAAACATCATGTCTCGACTCGGGAACAGAAGAAATAACAACAACAGGTAAGTCTCTATGGTTTCTCGTTCTAGGAAGAGAATAGAACGATGATTCCCATCGTCCCATGGGGTATTTTCCATATACATGACTGTCATGATCATCTCATCAGTAGGAAAGATCACGTGAAACAGATCAGGAGATGTGTCACAGAGAGAAGGAGGAGAAGGAGTTGTCGATTGAATAGCTTGATAAGCTGATTCCACCGGACTTAAAGACATTCAGTCGTTGTAATGAAGATAATCACTAGATCTAGGTACTATCCATGGATCATATGAATCAGGGGCTTCACGAAAAACAATCGATATCATGTTAATTGAAGCGACAAAATGAGGAGGAATACCATGTGGTGGAATAGGAAATGTACCCATCAAGGTTGAATCTTTTAAAAGACCCATGTTGACATTCTCATAACCGGAAGGTGTTTTCGAGATAAAAGGTACATTGCTAGTACATGAATCGGAATTAAAGAAGGCCAGTTGGTCGACAGTAACGACCTTTCCTTGGTGCGGGAAATGTAACACATGGAAAAGAGTAGACACAATTACGCATGGAATCAATCCAGCTACAACCAAGTAGAAGGTTGTAATAAAGAGGTGCATCAAAGACCTCGACCTCGACATTAACCACCTTACCTTCTAACGTAATAGACAACGAAGGAAGAACAATGTAAGGTTTAAACCCTGTACCATTGAAGGCCTTAAGAGTATTGTGTGACTCGGTGAGGGCAGGATAGCCAATAGCTTTATAACAAGTAACGGACATAACGCAAGTCGAGGCTCCTTCATCAATAATGGTTCGACAGATATTTTTATTTCCACAACAACTTGGATCTGAAACGATAATTGAGGAGGAAACCTTGGAATATGATCTTCCAAGTCAAATATTATTAAATTAGTATCGGTAGGATAAATTCCACTAATAGCCTTTAACAACGCCTTCTTTTGAGTAGGACAACTTTGAATGACTTCGAGAGCTGACATCGCAGAGGGTTCTTGCGCAAGGTCTTCTACAATATTGTAGTTTTGGGTAGCATGTGCGTGAGGTTTGAATGAAGACTTTCGAACAACGCCCTTAGGAGGAGGACGAATAACTGTATCGAGACCCGATAGTTCGAGATGAAGAGGACTATTTGGAGGTGAAGTTGGAGGAGGAGGTTGAACCAACGAAGTTCGTACATCATCAACTTTCTCTTTCGAAGGAGAATAATCTTTGGCTTGAGTTGCGACTACAACTTCGTTCTTCTTGGAGTCATCAGTACACATAAGGACATAAGACGTGGTAGAAGGAGAAGTTTGGTCATGAATGGCCAACTGGGCCTGTTGCTGAGAAGGAAATCGTTGTGACAAGACAGTGAGTGTAGAAGTCTTCTCGTTCCCTTGCAGAAACTTAGTAACCTCGATGCGTCGTGGACAATCTTTCGTATAATGATCGTCACCACAAATAAGGCAAGGGTAAAGAGGTTTACATTTATCTTTATCATCAACTGGTTGTGTTTTGGGTTTCTCATATTGTTGATTATTATTTTTGTCCTCCTTATTCTTACCCTTCCCTTTCTTTTTATTTTTATTTTTACCAGTAGGTGTAGATTGAACCGAATTAACTTTAGAAATTTTATCGGAAGGAGTAGGGGTATGAGTATTTTGTACATTAGAAGTGGTAGACTTGGGATTGGTATGACTGGCTTGTGTAGATTGAGTCTCAGCATGAAAGGTTCCAGTCACGCCATCAACAACATGAGAAGCTACTAGAGGTGTTAGGGTAGGATTCGTAGAAGGACGAGGAGAATCAAGGATCAAGTCGTAAAGTGTGTCTGTTTGCAAATAAACGAGATCTAGATATTGAGCACGAATAATCGCCTAATCTTCAGTGACGACACCACCCATGGCAACATCATGGGCGATAGGCCCAATGAGTGATTTGGTAAACCACTCAGCCAACAATTGATCAGAAAGGGGAACTTTGATTAAGCGTCTTCTCCTCCTCCACTCATGGATATGATCATAAATATGAGTGGAAGAGGATTGTTTAAAAGAACTCAAAATTTTGGTTCCTGTCTCATATCGAATTGGCAATTGGTAATGCGTTAAGAATTCCATGTCTAGGGTATTAAAGTCATTAAATAAACCTCGTGGTAACTCAATATACCATTTGGCTGTCGAACCCATGAGAGTTCATTGGAAAAGTCATAATCTTATGGAGTCATACATCAATGAGTTGGACGAAAACCAAAGATGAAATGTCATGACATGATTATTTGGGTCTTCTCCTGATCGACCGTCAAACTTAGGAATATCAGATGGTAATTTGGTCGGTATGATGGGCCAATAAGGAGAATGTAAAATAGGATCTTTCAAAATCCTAGACAAATCTGGTAAATCCAAAGTAGCAAGAAAAGGCGATTGTCTGTTCACTTGAGGAAAATGGTAGTTTTGAGGAGGTAGCCCTGTAGGTATACCAGTAGGACCATAAGCAGTATGTAGATAGTTAGAAAATCTTGACAGATTCGGTTGTGGAGGGTTTTGATTCAAATAGCCGATGGGGTTTGGTTGATTAGGTATGTTCCCTTGGAAAGGAAAATTAGACTAAATTTTTTGACCCCAAGTATGATTCATCGAACCTGGATATGGTTGATCGAGATTAGAGGGTATAAAAGAATTAACTTGAGGATGTTTCCCCCTAGACAGTTATTGATTCCCTTGGAAAGGAAGATTCCAAGGTTGAGATTGTAACACAGGTATATTTTGTCCATAAACTGGGTTATGGACTCCAACTTTAGGTTGCCCCCCAATTTGAGGTTGTCCCCCAATTTGAGGTTGCCCCCCAACTTGAGGTTGACCTCCAACAAGAATCTGAAAACCATAAGTGAAAAAATGACTGGTGCCTCCAACTGGATTGGAGCCACTAGGGCCAAGACGATTAGATCCTCCAAACAAAGGTGGAGGAGGAACATAAATTATAGACCCTTTGGATGGATTATGAGCAGGAATAGAAATGGAAGTATTAAAAGTGTTATAACTAGGGGGAAGTGACGGATTTTGTCTAAGCGGAAGTGGTGTTCCAATAGGATCTTGAGTGATAACCACATTTCCCGTAGAAACATTCATAGCTTGTGGGACCATGGTAGAATGGGCAATCTGGAGGGGAATAATTGAGTGAGAATCAACCAACAATTGGTCTGAAACTATGACGACATTACTGGTTATGCCAGTAAAATGATCTAAAGGTACCGTATAGGTAACCAACGTCTCAGGCATTTGCGATGCCATAGGTTTATTAGGACTTCTAAATTATTCACCCTGAAAGGGTGGATCATCCACACCAGACTCTATGTGAGGTCTAGTAGGTATTTGAGTATGATCTTCAATAACAATTTCTCCCAATAAATTTTATCGGAGCAAAAGTGGATCTTCTCTAAGATTCAATGACAGGTTTATGGGAATTCTGAATGCCTCTAAAGAATTTGAAACAATTTTGAATCCCTTTAAAGAGTTTGAAATTCCAACCTCGGAGGTTACTTCGTTATTGACTGCTCCCTCGGGAGATCCCTCTGGTGAGTTAGGAAGCAAAGGGAGGTAACCTTCTAGATCTTCCGGAGGTAGCCCTTGCATCCTACGTGAACGATGAAGGCCGATGTTGTCCACACCAAATAAAGAACGAAACAAATCTATGTCCAACTAGAGAAACAAACAACACTCACTAATAAAATCTAGAAATCAAACCAAGCAAACAAAACTTCTTATTCTGAAGTCACTAGTTGGTGATGAAATCCAATGTCGCGAAATCAATACAAGAAGGGGCTGGGATAAAGCGGGTGGAAAATTTACGTTGATGACCTGCTTAACGAACTTACACCCTGGTGCAAGCTCCCACACATAATCGTGGGTATACCCTCCAAGGAGCCCGAGTGAGTTTGGCCAACGTCGATTCTAGGTACCGTGAAGAATTGCCCCTCCATAGTCACCTCATTTAAATAACCTAAAGAGATAGGCTTCTAAGGTTACCAATTACGACAATGATGCCTGGGGAAATAGTTGACAGTCTGATCCATGCGCAAAGGCATGGTATCTAGCCTGAAATCAACTGGATAATATCCCACACATAATCATAGGTATACCCTCAAGTGACTCCCAATAATATGCACAATCTCTACACCAAGACCGACAAAGCAGGGTGAGTAACTCTGCCAGTCCTAATGCGACCTCATGACCCCTTTGTTAGAAGGGCTTCCCAAGACAAAATGTAGCAAGTGGATTTGAACTCTCCCTATCACAAGATACTATTGTGTATTTTGATGCTTTGGAGAGTGTGCCTTACAACCTATTCCAAAGTGTTATCCTAGATAATGTTGTTGAAGATAATTTCTAGAAAATAAACGTTGCTAGTAAATTTAAAAATTATGTTGTATTTTAAAGGTTGTTGTTTACTCAAGAGGGAGACATAAATGAAACTGATGACGTATGTGACCTTGACCCAATAAAATGCAAGAAGAGATGAATATGCAATCTTTCAATTCGACGAACTCTAATTACAGTAGGGAGAAGGTATTTCTCTTTGAAGTACAAAAGCTACGAAACACAATTCCTCAATTTTTGAATGAACGAAATCCAAAATAATCAAAACTACAAAATTTTCCAATTTTCTCCTTTACCAGAATAATTTGAATGCAACAATTTTCTTGTGAACAATTACCAAAAAGAAGAAATGACTTCAGTTCTTTCTTTCTCAAATCAAATCAGAGATGTAATGAAGAAAATAAAGCGTAATCCAAGAAAATTAACACACTCTCAACACAATTCCCAAATCAAACCTTCAATGTAGACAAAAATGAAAATGATAGGAAAGTATTTTGTCAAATGCAAACAAAAATGTCTCTCAATCAATAAACAATATGGAAAATAAAAACAATCCAAAACTCCAAACAAATTAAATACCCTTTATCAACCAAGCACTTAGGACCAAGATCCATAGATTATACCCTTGTGACAAAAATCAAAAGCAAAAACTTGCAAAACTACAAAGACAAACTTTTAATCCCTGAAAACCAATCAAATGCAAGTTTTAAACTCATAAATCAATCAAACAATGGTATGAGAAGTTCATCTCAAGCAATTGAGGCAAAACTGGGTGAAAAAGGAAAAATGGCTCTCTCCAACAATTCCTACAGGAGTCGTCGCAGGTGATAATGGAGCACAGTGCGACGATCCAGGGTTGTCGCATGCTGCCAATAGAGTACAGTGCGATGTCGTCACACTGGTTTGCACCAGCAGGGTGCGACGTCAGAGGATCGTCACAAACTGTCTATATAATACCGTGTGATGATCTCTGTAACTAAAGGAAAATGGATGGAAAAACAAAAAATCTTTCTGAACCTTCAGACCCAGCGAGTCTAGATGGATCACCCACAGACTCAGAGAATGAATTTAACCAAAAGAAGGGAGACTAAAAGCAAATAAGAGGCAAAAAAACAAAAGAAATGTGTATCCCCAGTATGGTCGCCAATTGTTTTATCAGATTAATCGGTGAATGCAGACATAAACAAATCTCCCTAGATCCCACTGGAAACTAGAACAAAATAGAACAGAATGCACACTTCGCCTTAAACTTCGTTATCATGTGAACTAGTTTAATGAGTTACAAGATACATACCTTTTAAACGATGTGTGTCCTTGCTAGTGTCGTCTTTGTAGCTCCTTCCTTGAGTTTGTATAATAGTAAGCCTGTTTGACAACCACAAACCAACAAAGAGGGAAAACAAAGATACATGTATTCTAATGAAGTCTATGTATATGATCAAGGAATTATATAATAGAAGATGAGATGTTTATATAGGGAATACATGGATTACTGCATTAAGTGAATAGAAAGTGGAGAATACAACCCATGCATTGATGTTGTAAGGTCCCCTTTCGATGGCTCTTTGCTTCAACACACACACCTTTGTTCCAATGCCTTGAATGAAGAAGATCCACAATCTGATTTGGAGAACTAAAGCAAAATCTCTCAAGCATAATTTGAAGTAGAACTCTCCATACAAATCTTATCCTATTCAACCTTAGCCTTTTCCATGAGATATCCCTCTTTATATAGTGTGAAATAGAGATGGATGAGGAGATTAGGATGATCCCACCGAATCAGAGAAGCGAGTAAGATCCAAACCGATCGGAGGCCACCTCACCTTCTAGAACATTCGTGAAATTTGAATTTTCCCAAGCTTAACCATCATTGCACCCTATGCACTAGCAGAATGTGATGACACCGCAGTCCAGGTATAATGTAGAGTGCGATGATCAGGCATCATTGCACCCCATGCATATAGCAGTGTGTGACGACCTTCCTTCATATGGCTTTTGGTAGAGGAAAGCAAATCACTTTTTCCATGGAGAAAGTATCTTTTAATATTTTTAGGGAACATGAACACAAGTTGTTAGGTGATCATTGAGGTGACTAAAATAATGTGTAACATGCCCCTTGTTTTCTTCAACTTGGAAACACATGCAAAATGAATGGCTAATAAAGGGCTTGGAAAAATATGCTTTAAAAACAAAAAGAGGAAAAGGATGTGGCTAGACCTCAACAAAGGCACCCATAAATGAGACAATATGAGACATTGTATGTCATAAAACCCCATACCTAGAAGTCTAACCCTATCCACCTCACATTCACTACATAACCTGGAAAGGATTCTACTTGGGAACATCCCCTACTTGAGGAATTGGTTCACCCAATAGGGCATTATGATACCCCTCCCATATCTAAATTTGGAAAATTTTATAGGGTCTTTGAGCACTTGTTTGATTTGAAAGGGTAGATTTGATGCACATGTTTAGATGGTTCTTGTATTAAATGTGATTTACTTGACATGATACTTATGACTTGAGGCCCTTGAAGGGATAATTTACTTGTCTTGGTAGGACCTTGCTTTGTGGATACTTGTGGAGGAACACGCCTTTCTTGGGCTTTCATGGGGGCATGAATCCCATAGAGTGAATGTCATACCCCACTCATTGGGACAACTTGGATGAGGAACGTTTCCTTTGGAGACATTCCCTAGCCCGAACGTTTGCCTTTGGAGGCCATACACTTCACTTTTGGGGCACGACGTCATCACTTGGAAGGCTAGGGTTTTGTGGTGCAAGGGGTTTGATGATGATATGACATGCTCGTTGAAGGAAGACCCTAGCATATTGAAATTTGGCCTTAGGAGGCCCAACGAATTCCTCAACAAGCTCAACATTTTTCTCTTTATGACCCTATGTCGCCTCCTAAGGGAGAGACGTCATCATTTTAGGGATTTCTTCATTGTATTTTTTTTAATTTGGTAAGAGGTATTGTTTAGGAAGGAAAATTTGTGAGGTTGGCCTCCTCAAATTATGAATGCGGACAAACTTGTGTGGACAAAATACTTTAGGTGACCTTATATAAATAGAGGTCACCTCACATTTCATTTGGACATAATTCACTTGAGGATTACATACCTCTTGGGTGAAATTTTCTCCCTACTTAGGCAAATTGATATTTCTCTCTCTTATTCTATTGTGGATACTTATTACTTGTCTATTGGACGAAAGGCTAGCACTATCTCTTGGATGCTTTGTTCTTGCTATTGTGGTGGAATATTCTTGGTAGATGAGGGTTTTACGCGCTATCTCTTGGAATTGGTAAGTAATTTTCTGCATATTGTTGTTGTTTCTTCTTGTTTCGAGGTTATTTTGGTATTAACCCTTGGAGGAGTATAAGGGCATACAACCTCCACCAAGATCTAGCATTTTATCATTGAAAAAAGTTATTTGCAAAGGTTTCTAGGAGGAGTAAAAGGGCTTACACCCTCCTAGATTTACCTTGCTAGGTTTTGTTTTCTCTAGGGAGTAAAAGGGCTTACACCCCTAGGGAAGTAACAAACCCTATCTCTCACACAAGAGACTCCATTAACCCAATTGATAAGGCACTAATCTACTTGCATTGGAGATATAAAATCGTTGCATTGGTATACATGAAAAATTGACATATTGCATTTGTTCAAATTGGAATCTATTTCACATGCTATAAGTTTTATTGTGGCCTAGGGGTGTCTTGTTTAGCCAAGTAATTCTATTTTATGTTACAAATTAATTCTACGACCATTAGGGTTGTAGAAAACTCATCTAAACTCTTTCATTTCCCACTATTCTACCATTGAAATTTGCTTGCAAGCTGCCATAACTAATCCACTTTTCATTGGCTATCTCTTGGGTGGATTGTTTGTTGATTTTAGTGGTTAGATTTTGCTGATATAACAATCCTTTGATGCATCCATTTGGCTGTCACAATAACTTGTTGATAACACCTAATAAACAGCCCTAAACACCCTCAAAATCTTGCTTTATTCATTGGAAGTTTAACTACTCATTGCTAGCTTAGTTTCCATCATTTTATACTTGATTTTGGTGGTTTAATTTGCAGCCATTGGTAATTGTTTATTGCTGATTTATACACTTATATACTACTGCAATTTGGGACAGCAATGTTTCTTGTTGAATCCCCGTTGGATAAATGGCTTGTTTTCTCATCATTTTTCTTGTTCCAGGCAGGGCTAACATTGTTTTGCAGGTACACAACCCTTGGCAACCATTTACCCTTTCACAAGACCCTTTCTTAAGCCTTTCTTCACATCCAATCTTGACCTATAGGGGATCTACTCAGCATCATCTCACTTTCCATCTCAATCTCTCTAGGGTCACTAGGATTCCTCCCTTGTGGTGATTTCATCATTGCTAAAGCGAGGAGAGTGTCTATCTAAGGTGACAGTGGGTAGGTACTCTCGTAGTTGTCACTCATCCATGGATTTGGTTGGTCTTTTCCCAAACTACAGATTGTGCGATAGCATGCATTTAGGTGAGGATCATGGGTTGAAGTCAGATAATGGATCATGATGCTTGGAAGTTATGTTTTTTTCCTTATTTCACCTTGGTGGCTATCATATGTGTCCTATTCAAGTATTGTCACTCTTGGGGAACATAGGTACTACCGAGAGGCCTTGATATGGGTGGTGTACCATTTCTTTGCATACTTAACACATTCCATCCACATTCCTCTCGTTGTCCTATCTTCTGGAAGTGGTTTCTATATGTATCCCAAAAAGGCATGTACCTTCATTCTGCTATGAGAAGAAGGTGATTGAATGACTGAGGTTGATGCAGCTAGTAAAATAATGGAAAATGAAATGGGATGAAAAATGATAAATCAAAATCCAAAGATTAGTTTGAGCTCTACCCCCTCACTGTGAGGCCATAACCCCAAGTCCTAATGCACTGAATGTGTATCAAATTAAAAGGACTTAATTGAATACTTGTAAAAATAAATGCATATGCCTAAAAATGGTCTTGCAAAGTAATAAATGAAAATAAAAAGGCAAGAATAGGGATTTGGAAAGAAATAGTGCCGAGGAAAGGTTAACTAAAAGCATTCAAAGCAGCTCATGGATATGAACCCACACATGGCCTTGCATGTAAATGGCACTGTGACCATGAAGTAAACCCCCTGTCATATCATTCATCCACACTTACACTTTGATGGGTTTCTCGGGAACTACTCCTCTACTTGGGCAATGACACATCTAATAGGCTCTTATGAAGGTCCTCCCATACCTAAATTTGGAAAATTGCATAAAGTCTCAAGGTAATGTGAAGTTTGAAGAAGATACCTAATGTGAATTGCTTATGTGGCTTTTCTATTAAGTTGGTCTTACTTTATTTTGTGAGCCTTTCTTGATGATGTACATTGATGGTCCTATGGAGGACATCTCGATGCTTCTACCTTGGACGATGCACACTATATGGATGACATTGGGTCCCTGATGATGAGTGTGTTAGATATTATGATCCTAAAGCACTTAGTATAATATTATTTTATTATACTTAGGCTTTTCTAGAATGTATTTTGTTAGAATAGATAATAAGTCTAGAAAAGAGTCGCTTATTAGGAGCAACAAAATAATAAATTGTTAGAATATTTATTTAATGTACATGGGCACTTGTCATACTCACATGATTATGTGATAAGATGACTATAGAAAAAAATAGTTTAGGATGAGTGTTGTAAGTTCTTGCATTGTTGATGTAAATTATTTTCCTTAATCAATAAAATTTGTGTGTCTGAGGATACTTATGTTATCAATTGGTATCAGAGCAACAATGATGTGAGTTTGGTGAAGAGGAGATTCTAGCATCGAAAGCTCTTGGAAAACTTCTTTGCATCGATTGATTGGTATGTTAGCTATTTAAAGTTTTTATTAAGGAAAATAAAATTGAAATTTTCACGTTGATTATTGTTACATAGATCTATTGTTGAATTCAAATTTTAGATCAGTGGTATTGTTAAATTCAAGATTTAAGCTAAAATTGGTATTTTTCATAATTTGATAGCACAAACGAGTGTTTGTGATTCAAGGGATGTCTATTCTACAGATATAATTCATTTGCAAAATAAAATACCCTTCCATTAAAAAACCACACCAGTAAATTATATTTCATTGTTTTCTTCATGTCAAAACCCTTTGTAAACTTTGAAATTTTGGATAAAATTGACCACTATTTCGGGACCATCTCAAGGCAACGTTTTCCATTCATTTTTCTATGTTATTTGGTCACATTTATTATCCTCTCAAATCCACTCAAGAGACCTACTTTCATTCTAAGGAATTACCACCAAGTGCTTCTATTTCATCTTCATCCAAAATCTGGTTACAAGACTGCATTCTGGTTTGATGATTATTTCCAACAACAAACCTCATTTCCATATTAACAGTTGCAGAGGTCAACAAATCTAGTATTATAACTGTAGAGTATATAGTAATTCTAGGTACTGGTTCAAAGAGTCATTGTGATATTCAAAGAGTCACTATGTTTTTCATCCATTATTTGTCTGAATTGATTGATGTCTCGACAAAATTACCAAACCCTTTGCACACACATGCACTAAATTATTCATTGTGTGGTTCATTAACTCTCTACAATATCACCTCTCTGGTCTCTCTGCAAATATTTCTCTCTAGTACCTCCACCTCATCATCAATGATAAAAAAAAAATAAGGATTGTGCCCAATGAGACATAACCTATAACCAGTGAATGTTCTTATGTTATAAAAGTCTTGGACTCATATTCGAGTTATGTCCTCAAATTTGTTTCGCGTTGATGAAAGGGAACCTGTATCAACATGGATTCAAGAACTGATTCTATATGATGAGCCTAAAAAACAATGGATCAGTGCACTGCCACATTACTCAATCAGAAGTCACGCAAACATCACGATTTTTGTGCACATGATCCATCATAATCAACACACAATCCAATGTATCATGGAATACTGCCAGGATGACCATCATATCACAATAGCATTTCATCATCGATTTCAATTGTCAACAACACCGACAATTTGCAGAAGTTTATGGGTCAACACTCTTTTGTGGTATCGCCCACCCTCTCGAGAAGAGATACGAGAATTGGCACCAATAAAAATTCCATTTTCTTTAGCGTGAACAAAATAAAATGGAACTATTTTGAAATCTTTTATAATTGTGAGTTACAAGGAAAAGTGGTATTTTTTATTTTTTGATATGTGTAATTTGAAGTAATGTTTATTTTAGGGGGATACAACATAAGTTGTATTTTTTGAAGAGTGAAATTTTAAGGTATATTGATTTTTGTAATTTGAAGTAATTTTTTACTTCAATTATAGACATACAAAGATATAAATATTCTAATTCTTATTTTTTTTTGTATTTACTAAGAAATAAAGGGGATAAAGGTGTCAAATTTTGAAATTTTTAAAAGCAAATTGTAACAAATTTTTAAGAGTTGATTAGATCCAAGTACAAAGCTCAACCAATCTCCTTTCCAAGCTACTATACGAGGGTTAAGGCCAAGACCCTATACTTTGTCTTTTTGCAGCGCAATGAGAGGTGTTCTTATCATCTTCTTTTTGTGTGGTGCATAATTTTTGGCATATATTTTTTCTCTTCAAAGCATTCATAATGTCCAACCTGAGAAATTTGTTTTCCGAGTTTGATAAACTCGAAGGCTCAAAGAACTATATGGCATGGAAACGACATATGGAAAGCACTTTGATTTACAATGAGTTATGGAAAGACATATGTAATGGTGATGTTAAACCAAATAAACCCACTGATGCAGGACCAATAACTAGATGGAAGGTTAAATGTGAGAAGGCATTAGCATTAATTAAATCCTCTGTAAATGAAGAAATGTTTATTCATATTGAAAATGCATCTGATGCATGGTCTGCATGGAAAAATTTCAGAGTTTTGTTTGATACTCAACTTGACACAAAACGAGTTGATCTTCGATTAAAGATGCTTCAACAAAAATTGACTGAGGGGGGAGATGTACTTGAGTATATTTCAAGGCTTAAAAACATCAGACAAGACACATCTAAGGCAATATTTATAGTTGTATATGATAGTTTCATGAAAAATATATTGATTGTGGGATTGACAACCTCTTATCAACACTTTTTGGAGACTTTATAGTTGACAGGAAAGTTGGAGAAACTAATGTTTGATCAATCGAATGAATTGTTAGCTCAATATGATAAGACATTTGAAAAGAAGAATCAAGTTTGAGAAGATGTTTTCTTTACATAAGAAAGTACTAGTAAACCTTCAATTGAAAGTTCAAGAGGAAGATGAATTCAAGTGAATAACAGAGGAAGAAACAATCAAAATTAGTCATCATATAGAAGACGAGGTTGAGGATGTAATCAAGGAAAAGGGAACAATCAAGGAAGAGGAAGCAGTCAAGGAAAAGGAAACAATGATTTTCAACAAGGTTCAA
The DNA here is from genome assembly GCA_009831015.1 of Picea engelmannii. Classification (NCBI taxonomy): domain Eukaryota; kingdom Viridiplantae; phylum Streptophyta; class Pinopsida; order Pinales; family Pinaceae; genus Picea; species Picea engelmannii. The sequence continues at coordinate 4,156 of ML786783.1, read as the reverse complement.
ACAAATTTAGAAGAAGTCAATCAAAAAGGCCTTTGAATCATAATAATCAATATGGTAGAGCCAAAGATTTCAATCAAGTTATTTGCAAACAATGTAACAAAGTTGGTCATTATGCTGAAAATTTTTGAACTCCAAATAAAAAAATCATGAAGTTTCAACAACACTCAACTTCAACACAGTATGTTAATGATCAATAGGATGATGCTTCAAAATATGTATTCATTGCACTTCAAAATTTAGAATCAACAACCTTACAATTCTCCACTTATTCTATTAAAAGTGTTTATGAGGATGCTTGGATTCTAAATACAAGAGATACATAGCAAATGACTTTCCAACGTGACTTCTTTTGGACATTTCAAGAATGTCAACTAAATTTGATATTTTTGGTTGATGATACAACACACACACCTTATGGAAAAGGTTGAGTGAAAGTTTGTCTCCCTAGAATTGGAGAGAAAATGATATTGAATGTTTGGTATGGACTAACTTTCAAAAATAATTTGTTGTCCTTAGTAATGATTCGACAAGCAGGACATCAAATCATCATGGAAGATGGGTTGGTAAAAATCAACTCCACAAAATAGATTTTGAAGACAATAATGACAGGATACAAAGATGGAAAGCTTCTTAGGATGAAAGGAAAAATCATTCCTCGGAAGCAAGATTTTGCAGGAGCTATGGATTCAACGATTTCACCTATAAGGTTATGATATGTCCAACGTAGACATTCGAATTTTGAAACTCTCTCATAACTTCAAAAATATGGAATGGTTATAGGAATTCCCACTTTTAAGAAAAAGAATGCAAGATGTGAAGCTTGCATTTATGGGAAACAAAATAGAGAGACATTTCCAACAAGTTCATGGCGCACAAACATATGTTTACAACTTGTTCATAGTGACCTTTGTGTACCTCTAGAGACTTCTCTAGGTGGTTTTAAATATTTTCTACTCTTCATTGATGATTGTAATAGAATGACTTGGGTTTATTTTTTAAATGCAAAGTCAGAAACCTTTGAAAAGTTCTAGGTTTTTTAACGTCTGATTGAAAATGAAGCTAAGAAAAATATTGGCACATTACAGATCGATAATGGTGGGGAATTCACTTCCAATGAATTCCAAAATTTCTGCAGTGAAAAGGTTATCAGAAGACAATTTAGAAATGCATACACTCCTCAACAGAATGGAGTATCAGAAAGGATGAACCACACTTTGTTAGGAGTGGTGAAATCCATGTTAACCTTCAAAAATATAAGTCCCTCATACTGGGATGAAGCATTTCATACTATATTTTACTTAAGGAACAAATTTCCCACTGCTTCTTTGGATGTGATCACACCATATGAAGCATGGTATGGATTCAAGCCTCGAATCAAACATCTTCAATTTTTTGGTTCAATATGTTATGCATTAGTTCCTAAAGAAAATTGAACTAAGTTAGATTCACAAAGTGTGAAATGTATCTTGCTTGGATATTCTGATGAGAAGAAGGGATATTGTCTTTTAACCATTGGGAAATTTATTGTAAGTTGAGATTCTATCTTCAACTAAACATAAAGAAAGAGTACTGCAGAAATAGAAATCCTTCTTGAAATATTGGACAAACAAGTTGATAAAGAGAAAATTAGGATACACAATCAACCAAGTCAACAATGTTGGTTTGAAATTGATTAGACTTCTTCAGAACATGACAATTCTTCATCAAGTTTACCTTCTTCTTCATCACAAATTTTATCTGAATTTTCATCAAGTAGTTCATCAAAAAATGAAACTCCACTTCCAGATAATTTGGAGGAAAGGAGAGCTTATGCTTTTATCAATCCTATTTTTAATAATGGTGATAATTCAGATCCCCAAACGAGTCAACATCAACTCCCTAAGTGGGATATTCAACTTTTGAAGGATGACAAACCTTATGAACGAAACAAAATAGGTATAAGAAGTTCAAATATGGACGAAGAATTTTTTTTTTTAGTATCAAATGATTTTACTGAGCCCTTAACTTTTAAAGAGGTAGTAAAACATGAAGAATGGAAAAACGCAATGGTTGATGAGTATAAAGAAATTGTGGAAAATGGGACCTAGAAAATTGTTGATTGTCCTTCAGATGTCAAACCCATCGGATGCAAGTGGGTTTACCAAATCAAGTATAAGCCAGACATAATGATAGACGAGTATAAGGCAAGACTTGTAGCCAAGAGTTTTTCACAATAGCAAGGGATTGATTATGAATAAAATTTTGCGCCAACAACAAAGTGGAACACAATCAGGATGGTAATTGCTTTGTCAACTCAAAAGGGATGGAAATTACATCAGATGGATGTTAAAAGTTCCTTCCCCAATGGATATTTTCAAGAATAATTCTATATGACTCAACCTTCCAGTTTTGAGCTCAAAGGATAGGAACAAAAAGTTTGTAGGTTGATCACGACATTATATGGATTGAAACAAGCTCCCAGAGATTAGTATGCTAAAATGGATGATTACCTTCGCAAATTTGGATGATTACCTTATATGTTCACCTACAAGGTAAAAATATGGTGATTTTAGTAATGTATGTGGATGACTTAATCATTACTGGGAACAAAAATGATCATATTTTACAAGTAAAGAAGGAATTACATTTTGGATTCAAGATGAAATATTTGGGATTACTTCACTGCTATCTTGGAGTTGAAGTATTCCAACATCCACACAACATTTTCATTAGTCAATGCAAGTATGCATCTAAACTACTGAAAATATTTGGTATGACTAATTGCAAGTTCATTCTCACACCATTTGAACAAAACTTAAAACTTTCAAAATTTGAAGGGGGGGAGTTGGTAAAAGGCACTAGTTACAGGTAGTTGATTGACAACTTGATTTAAATATGACAACCACGTGTTTTGACTTATCATATGCAGTCAATATTCTCTCAAGATTTATGCAGGAACCAAGGGAAATCCACTGGAATGTAGCAAAAAGGATTATTAGATATATTCAAGGTACGAAAGATTATGGTCTTCTATACAAGAAGAATTTTTTTTTTGTACTTTTTGGGTATTCATATGCATATTTCACCAGAAATGTTGATGATAGGGAATCAACATTAGGTTACTAGATGAATATGGGATCAATGACAATTTCTTGGAGTTGCAAGAAGCATGTAGAATATATTTCAACATGGGAAGAAACATGTGAGATAGTTTGGTTATGTAGAGTTTTATAGGATTTGGGAATTTCTCAAACATAAGATACTTCATTGTTAATTGATATCCATTCAGCCATTAAACTTGCTAAAAATCAAGTTTTCCATTCCAAAACAAAGCATGTCGACCCACAATATCATTACACTAGGACATTCATCACAAAGGGTGTAATCAAACCAATATACTGTCCTTTAGAAAATCAGACTTCATATATTTTCACGAAACTACTTGGAAATATAAAATTTACTAAGTTTAAAGAATAACTTGGTATTTGTTCCAATGTACTTTTGGATCAAAGGGGGGAATGTTAGATATTATGATCCTAAATTACGTAGTATAATATTCTTTTATTATACTTAGGCTTTTCTAGAATGTATTTTGTTAGAATAGATAGTAAGTCTAGAAAAGAGTCGCTTCTTAGAAGCAACAAAATAGGAAATTGTTAGAATCTTTATTTAATGTACATGAACACTTGTTATACTTAGATGATTATGTGATAATATGTCCATAACAAAAATTAGTTTAGGATGAGCTTAGTTAAGCTCTCATTTTATCATGCGAGACCTATGTTTGGGTGTTGTAAGCTCTTTCATTGTTGATGTAAATTATTTTCCTTAATCAATAAAATTTGTGTGTTTGGGGACACTTTTTTTTATCAATTTGGGCTACTTGATGACTTGGCATGCCCTTTCACGCCTTCTAGCACCTCATGGACCTAGGACGTTGCACTGATGAGCTAGGACATTGCACATGCAGTTGGACATGCCACATGGAACCCTTGATGATGATATGCACCTTTTTGAGGATGTTATGGCTTATATTGATGAGTGGCATGCGATGATGGTGATATACCCCTTTGGAGGGATGATGGAGTCCTCCTCCTTCACGACGTTGGCATTTTCACCTAAGACATTGCATATCTAGAGGATGATGTCGTGCTTGGAATGATGTGACTTTTGATTA
>ML786782.1:428921-440468 GCA_009831015.1 Picea engelmannii | reverse complement strand
CACTAAAATTTGTAAGTAAATATAGAATGAGACGTACGGAGTCTCTTTTTCTAAACAAGATAGAAATTATATAGTAATTAAATCTCTGGTTATAACACCAGAGAAACGTATCCACTAAACTTGGTAAGTAAATGTAGAATGAGTTGCCATTCTACTATAATTTCATTGAACAATGTACAAATTGATTTAAAATCTAATTTATGTTTTTAAGAAGATATTATAACTATGGAATTTGGGATATGCAAACCTCATCTCATTAAGAAGAATATAAAATGTTTAGGTAGATTCATATGTGTAATATATGTACTGTTAGGAAAGGCATCAACATATTTGATAATTTAAGTGAATCTAATCTTATATAATATTTAGTGTATACTCCAGAAGTAGAATTCAACCCAGTTAGGTCATTTGGAAGACTATAAATAAGAGGGTTCTAGAGATTATTTGTCACCTCACCTCTCACAATTGCATAAGGCCAGTGGTGCACAAGTTTGGAGAGGAGTTGTAGTTGTTGTTGCTACAATTGGAAAATTTTGGTTTTGGCTTGGAATTTCTCTTGGTTATGGTTTGGAATTTCTTCTTGGCCGTTGGCTATTCTTGCTTGGTACGCTAGCCCTGGAGAGAGGTATGTTACCTGGATTAGCTATTAGTCCTAGGGTTTTCGTCCAGAATTATTCTATGTCAATGTTAAGGTGCTCGGGGGTGGCTTCGGCCTATTGTTGGGTGAAAATATTACTATATTATCCATGGTTAAACAAGCACACCTATTATTTATAATAGTTTATGGGCCCACACTATCTTCAAACAGTCTAACCGTTGGAAGCTAGATTGGGAGCAATTTTCTCAGTTGCAGTTGCAGTCAGTTTTTGCTGCAGCAACAAAACCCTAACCCTCTTGTTGAGGCACCTTAAGTGAAGATATTGACCTAATTTATGGATATCCTAGTGTGCCCTAACCCAACACACTTCCTGGTACTCTGAGCAAGCTAAGACACCAAGTTTGATTTTTTGGTCAAAGCCAAAGGTTGACCAAGTCAAAGAAATCATGACTTACTCTATGAAGTCAGAAAAAAAGTTAGAAGGGGCTTCTAACTTCATATCATGGAAGACAAGGATTGATCGCATCCTTTCCGAGAATAAAGTGTTGGATATTGTGAAAGGAAAGAGCGTGGAACCACATTTTGAAGAAGGAAAAGAGAAGGAACCTCAGAACGTTGTAATTAGGGAGAAGTTCAAGGACAGTGACATCAATGCCATGAGTATCATAGTGGAATTTGTAAATATACCACTTGATACCCTACATATCTCATCATCTTGACTCGTCTAAGAAGATGTACAATGTCCTAACCAACCTCTTGTCAGTCAGAAATATTGGAAAAATAATGAGTCTGAAGAATGGGCTCTGTGACATGAAAATGAATGATGATGACAACATAGCATCATACTTTGTGAGAATATCTCAGTTAAGAGATCAGCTATAAGTTGTTGAAGAAATCATTTCAGAGAAGGAACTAATAAATATAGTACTCAATGGTCTTCCCAAGACAGGCATGCATTTGTCACAAGCATGAACAAAAGGAAGGAGTATCTTGCATTTGAAGAATTTTGGACTTGTTTTTCACAAGAAGAATCACAGATTAGCACACAAGAGAAATTCCAAAGGAAAAATGATGATCAAGCCTACACAACAAAGTTCAAGAAATTCAAGAATAAGAAGAAGTTTTACTCAAGGAAGAAACCAAATAAAGAGAAAGATATGTCAAAAATACAATGCGTCAACTGTCGAAAATATGGTCACTACAAGAATCATTGTCCCGAGTTACAGAAAAGGAAGGAAACACACGAAGCATCAGTTGCCGACAAAAGGGAGCCCTCAGAGAAGGCCAAGCAGGATAAAACATACTTTTTCTTCTTAGACAATCTATAAGTAACAACTTCCAGATGAGCCGAAATTAGAATCAAACCTGAAGAGACCCAGAAGAAGTCAAAACAGAAAGAAGTCAGCAATCAAGAAGAAATTGGAAAAATACTTGTGGCACTTTGCAAAAGGCAATAAGAATGCAAACAGAAGCATGGACTATCTTAGATGGAGGGATATGATTACAAAAATCCAAAAGAAGAGAATGCATCCATGCATGAAGCAAGAATTAGGAGGGAGATAATCCTAAATAATATGATCCATTGAGGATTATGAAGTATCTATCCATGTTCCCATTGAAAGTAGCAGCCATGAAAAGAAACATGTGTTCAGTTTGACTTTAGAAGAAGTCTTCTTCGAAAAGAAGCCTTAAAGTATCCTTGGTTGTCCATCTAAATCCATGATTCTATGATAAAAGGAAAAATTTGGAATCTTCAGGGAATGGAATCTATAGAAAACTCCATGGACCCAAGAGCTAAAGAGAAACATGAGGAAGAACATGAATATTCCAAGAGAGAAACAAAATCCAGAACAACCAGTTATTATACCGAGAATCACAAGAATACCATCTTGGTTTGAACCCACTAGAAGCAATCAAGCAGAAGAAATGGAAGTTATGATGAAGAACAATATATGTAAGAAATCATGAAAAAGGGTTATGAATGGAAGCATTGCAAGATTCATAACTAGAGTTTCTTCCATAAGGAGGAGAAGACTATGATAACAACTTGTTCCTGTAAACTAGATATACCTCTATCTGAGCTATTCTATCTCTTGCAGTATCCATGGATTGAAGTTTACATCAGTTGGTTGTAAAATATTATTCTCCCAATAGAGCATTTGAGGAAGAAGCTTATGTAAAGAAATCTCAAGGTCTTGAGGTATACCAGAAAGAGACCCTTGTATGCAGATATAAGAAGACCTTGTACAGATTCAAACAACTTTATGCAAAGTATCTCATATACAACAAAAGCATGGTGAAAAAATTTCTATGACAGAGATAGTGTATCAGAATAGTTACTCAGAAGTCTAGGATGATGGATTTCTAATCCATGGAAAACTCTCATGATGAAAGAAGAATTTCTTCTTAGATATGTTTCAGTTTGAGCCTTGCCACGATGTCATGAACTAGCAGAAAACATAGGTATTGAATTCGACCATGATATATTATAATGATCATATCTATATGAAGCCTTCAGAGAAAACCAATGTTCCATGACAGACTGAAGTACATTGAGATAAAGCATTACATTCTCCATTATGAAGTCCAAAAAAGAGAAGTGGTTCTCCAATATATCTCCATAGATGAGAAGATAGAAAATATTTTGGTAAAGCCTATGTACAAGATGAAAAAGTTTACGTACTTAAGAAACAAGTTGGGGCTCATGGAGACAACTTCTTTATTGAAAAAGGAAGATATTACTCCCAGGTTGGGAGGGAACACTGATGTGTTATTGATTGATGGAAAATTATTTTTCAGTTCGAAAAATGGTCCAGGATGAGAAGCTCCTTTCCATTTCAGAAAGTGGTTTGATATTTCTAACGGACATGCATTTTCCAGTTCGGAAAATGGTCCATATCGGACAATCATTTTCGTAATGAAAATGGTTTGATAGATTGTTGATGTACCATAGATAGTGATTCCCCTTGTGGCTAGTGTGGGGGAATGGTGTAGGATAGTAATTCTTCTTAGCAGTCACTCTCAGTAGTGGTCAAGTAAAATTGTCTGCCTCGTCGGGCAGTCATTCTTTCGAAGTTCACAGTTGTGAGTAGTTTCAAAGAATGGTCCATCTTGGAGGTTGGTGCGGGATAGTCATTTCTAGTAGGAAATGGTCTGGAGAGTCATTCTCTAGGGCAGACTCATTCTATCAAGGTTGCACTATGTTTAGTTCCAAAGGAATGGTCCATGTTCAGTAATTGGGGATAGGCATTCCCTAGGGCAGACTCATTCTCTCCAGGTTGCACTATGACTAGTGCCAGAGGAATGGCCCAATTAGGTGAATGGTCCAGGCTCATAAATTAGGGACAATTATTCTTCTGTGCTTGAGAATAATAGTCCAGATAGCCCATGGCTGATGTTTTACTTTCTGAGGGAAGATAATCTTCCATATCTCACAGATGTGTGTGGAAGAATGGCTCATATGACTCAATTTATATCATGATATTGTTTCTATGCAGGTTGATATTAGATGATATGATTTCTCTGGAGACTGTATGTCTATGGACAGTAGATGTATGCTATTGTGGTGGATGTGTTCCATTGGTTGTGACTATGTTTCACTGATTAAGTAGTCGTGCGCTACTTGGTGTGGTTGTGTACCACTGGATAGTAGTTTTGTACTACTATGGATAGACACAGTTGTGTTCTATTAAATGACATTGTTCCAATTTCCATGAAGACTATCAATAGTGTTGGAAATGATTACCATCTAGATGGATAGTTAGTGTGTTGGTGGACAGACATTCTCCAAATTGAAAATGGTCTAGGACAATTATTCTTCTAGGACGTATGTCCATATTAGAAGAATATTCCTTGTAGCCCATGGCATGGCTTCCAACATCTATTAGAACAATTATTCTTCTAGTACATATGTCCAGACTAGAAGAATAGTTCTTGTATCATTGTGTGGAGTGAGTGACTTATTCAACATCATGCCCGATCACTCAGATGGAGTATGGATTCGAGAGATGATGAAGTTGATGCTATCATATGATATTGATAGCGATGATGGTGCTCATGATCTAATCATGAGATAGTCTGTATGGATATGATGATGCTATCGAATGAATGGTATGTTTGTTCTCAATACCATTGCCCTCAATACCTCCCTAGCTAGGAGGGAGTGTTGATATTATGGTAGTTGCGGGAGGTATTAACCTCCACGTGTAACCCTGACAAGAATAGAATATTCTGGGAAGAAAGAGAAACCCTAAAACATTGGATAATAACCCTAGGAGCCAAGTCAACTCAAGAGAATATTTATTATTGAGTTATTATCCTCCAAAAGTAGAAGTCAGCCTAGTTAGGTCACTTGGAAGACTATAAATAAGAGGGCCCTAGAGCTCATCTGTCACCTCTCACAACTACATAAGGCCAGTGGTGCGCAAGTGTGGAGAGGAGCTGGGACTAGCAAATTTTGGTTTTGGCTTGGACTTTCTCTTGGTTATGGTTTGTACTTTCTGCTTGGCATTTGGTTATTCTTTCTTGGTGCACTATCCCTGGAGAGAGGTATTCTACCTTGATTGGCTATTAGGCCTAGGGTTTTCTTTCAGAATTATTCTCTGTCAAGATTAAGGTGCTCAAGGGTAGATTCGGCCTATGGTTGGGTGACAATATTTCTATATTTTCTATGGTTAAATGAGCACACTTATTATTTCTAACACTAACAAACCCCATCCTTGGGCATGCACTGCTTGCCTTATGTTCTTCCTTGTGTTGACCAACGTGACTTTCCATGGGTGTGTCGATGGGGTCATCCAACCTCTCAAACATGCCCATGCTTTCAAGGGAAGGTGGGTCCACTTCTTGGGCATGCTCCCAAGTTGCCTCATCATTTCCCAAATGTAACCCAAGTCTCTATCATCCATCACCAGGAAATTAAGGAATTTTCCCCCTTGGGTCCGCATGTCACCATCATACGCCTAAGGTGCCCCTACCATGACTATAATACAAGTACTTTCCAAAACAATAACATGCTCTGTGTGCTCTTTTCTCAACTCATCTTTGAATCCACCCAAGGAGCACATGCACTTAATGGGTGTGGAAGGAAGCCTTAAATCCTCCCCCGCTACAGTTTTTTTCGTCCCAATAACTTCTACTACATTTGAGATCTATAGATACCTCTATCAAACTCCCAAATCATGTCCTCATATTTCCACAAGGACTCATATCTCTCCCAAATATCCTCTTCATTGAGTTTTTCCTTCGAATGGAAAAATCACTCATGCAGTTGACCTCTACCACGTCCCAATATATGATGTTCCAAAATCATGTCTACCTCGAAATCTATCTTGTCCACAACCATGGTCAATTCTCTAGATGGATCAACTCGACTCAGGTCGTACAGGTCGCTTTGAAACAACTTCAACTAGCTAATGTGGAAGATCAGATGAATATGTTGCATGTGGAATGACAACTCCAATCTATAGGTGATGTTTCCAATTTTCTCAAGAAATTTGAACGGTCCCTCACACCTCTGCACAAGATATGGAGCCATCGTTTTAGGTGGTGGGAATTGATCTCTACTCATATTGAGTAATACCAACCCTCCTAATAAGAATTTTGCATTGCACCTATTGTGATCTACCCACTACTTCATTCTGTCTATTGCATCAATTAAGTGTGTGTGATCTATCTCCAACCAATCATTCCAACCCTCCATGAAACCCACGACTAATGGATTCATTCCATAATATCCATGTGTGATAAAATGAGGAGTCATGGCTTTTTGTTTGTTCATCAACTTGAGTGGACTATATCCCATCATTGAACTCTTCTGCAGGTTGTAGCTAAATTGGGTGGCATCCGACAAGTCCGACCAATTCATCCAATATACTTTTAAATAATGTCATAAGTAGTCCTCCAAAAGTGCATTGATTTGTTCAATCAACCCATTTTTTGTGGATGATAAGCTAAATTCTTCAACAATTTCATTCCCACAAGTTTTAACAATTCCATCCAAAACTTACCCATGAACCTTGCATCCTTGTCTAATACAATATCTAAAGGAAGACCACAATACTTCACCATGTTCTTGAAAAACAACTTCACAACTTCTTCTATGCTGCAAGGCATCTTTGTTTCAATGAAGACAACATACTTGGAGAATCGATACACCATGACCAAAATCCCATTGTATTCGTGCACCATCAGAAGGTGTGATGAAGTCCATCGAGACACTCTTGCATGGTCTCTCTAAAATTGGTAAAGGATAACTATTCCTTCTCTCACCCTCATTTCCATCTTATCTTACAGACATATAAGGCACGTGTAAACATACTCCTCCACATCTTGCTTCATCCGCTCCCAAAATTATCCTTACTCCAATAATGCCAACATCCTCCACTTTCCTCGGTGTCCATCCCAAGGTGAGTCATGGCATTCCTTCACAAGTTCCTTCCTAAGGTTAGATGACTTAGGGTCATATATTCATTTCCCAAAATACAACAGTCCATCGTGTAGAAAAAAATTCCACGTTTTTCCATCATTCTTCTACTTGATGATGTTCTTTATTGTGAAATCATGCTCTAACACTTCCTTGATATTTTCATACAACTCTTCCAAGACATGAATATGATCACTCCATTATGTAGGAAACTCCTCCTTCTCCTCTAAGACTACGATTTATTCCTTTCGACTGAAGGCATTCATGATATTGTGGATCCTACCTAGCCTATACTCAACATCCATGTCAAACTCTATGAGGAAGTCCTGTCGTCTTGCCTTCTTGGGTGACAACTTTGGATACGTCACAAAGTAACTCATCACAATGTTGTTTGTCTTCATGAAAAATGACTTACCCAACAAATAGTTCCCCCAAGTCTATAAAAAATGTACTACAATAGTCATCTCCTTCTCATGAACGAGCTATCTTCATTCATGACCTTGGAGCTTTCTTCTCTCAAAGGCGACCAACTTTCCATCATGTCTCAAAAATCCTCCAATGGAAAATTTTGATGTGTCTATATGCACTTCAAACAATTTCTCAAAGTATGGAAGCTTCAACACCGGAGAGCTCGCAATTTTTCATTTTATCTCCCCAAATGTATACTTTCACCTCTTTATCTAGTTCTATGATTTCTCTTTTTTCAACAAGTCATTCAGTGGTGCAACAATCTTGGAGTATCCATGTAGATGGAAAGCCCAAGGAATATTCTCATTTCATGAATTGTTCATGACTCTTCCCAGTCTTCAATTTCCTTGACCTTCACATGGTCCATGAGAATGCATCCTTGTCCAATCCAATGCCCCAAGAATGGTATCTTAGTCTGCCCAAAAACACACTTATATTTCTTCAAGAATATTTGTTTCTATCGTAGTCCCTCAAATACCTATTCCAAATGATTCTTGTGATCCTCCATACTTTCATTGTACACCACGATGTCATCCAAATACACCACAACAAACTTGTCCAAAAATGGCCACAACACAACATTCATCAATGTGCAAAAGGTTGCAAGGGAATTGCACAACCCAAAAGGAATCAATAGGAACTCTTATCTCCCATACCTCATCACCATTGTTGTCTTCACCTCATCTCCATATAAAATATACACTTGATAATACCCATGTCGCAAGTCAAGCTTTGAAAAGACTTTTCCTTTACCAACTTGTGAAAGCAATCTGCTGCTAGAGGAAACGAGTATAGGTTCTTCACAGTCTATTTTTTAAAGATCGGTAATACAAATACATCTTCATCTTTGAAGTGTCCTTATTTTGAAGGAGAACGAGGGTGTCATATGGTGACATAGATAGATGAATCAATTCTACATCAATAAACTCTATTAATTGTTGTGTCAACTCTTCCAAATTAGGTCTAGACAATCAGTAAGGAGCTCTTGTTGGTGGTTGCAGTATAGGATCTATATCTACACGATGATCGAGAGTGCATTATGGTGGGATTAATTTTGCAATATAATTTTGCATTATGTCCACAAAGTTACTCAACAAGTTAGAGAGTTCAGGTGGAATAGGCATCCCCACTCCATCCTCTTGAACTTCCCCAACAACTACTGCGTAAATTTGTGATCTTGTCTTCCTTGCTTCTCTCTTCATGTGTATTTTTGTAGCTTTGAGAGGTATTCCCACTATAGGCCAAGGTTATAGGCATGTTGAAATTTTTGTTAGCACAAGGTTTGAATTTTGTTTTAGTAAAATCATCCTAAAAATTAGGCCAGGGCCTCATGGGTAAGTTGATAGGATTTGTGGGTTTGTGTGGGGGTACCACATCGACAAAAAGGATTAAAACATTCTAATTAATGTTTGATTTTAGTAAGGGATCCTAAACTCACTCATTGGATTCCTATATAAAGGAGAGATGTCATTGTGACATTAGATGATTATTGTGGAATGATGGAGTTGGAATAAGTGAGTGTACACTTGTTTCAAAGAGGATTGGTGATATTGGCAAAGGGAAAGTCTACAAGGTGACAAATCTTGCTCTGAAGAGAGAAGCGAAGAAGGTCTCACGTTTGGAGTGAATTTTTCATACAATACAAAGTTTTTGGTAGGACAAAGCATGTATATACAAGGGTTACTGAAGGATGAATCACGTATAGGGTATACACATTTTTTAGTAGATAAAATAATGTATATACATAGATTATGAGTAAGGTGAATCCTGTATCTTATTTTCTAGGTAAGTACAGATTCATCCTGGATAACATGTGACATTAGCTGGTCATATAGGTGGTATACAATAGACTCATGGGTAGAGGATATTTCCATAATATTGTTGAGGTTTGGTTTTCCGATTTGTATAATTATTGGAGAACAAGGTTGTTCTCAGTGTTTATTCTCAGTCTATGGTGACTTTGGAGGGCAAGGTTGTCCTTAGAATTTGGTGATATTGTATTGGCTAGGAGGGTTGGATTTTTCCTCAAGATTTATGATGATAACAAGATTACATAATTGAAATCGTGTCTCATGTGTATTGATGATTCATCTATGATCTTTGTGTTTCTACTGCATATATTTTCAGTCAATAGTTTAAGTGTGAAATTGTTCAATGATAACAGCTAGGATTTTATTTTTAGATCACTGGGAAGCATTTTTCAGATAAAAAATTAGTCACATAGGGCTGCATGTGAAAATTGTCATGGTATCAGAGCTTGGGATCTAAAGAGAAGGGGATCATCTTGAGACACATTTTCAGATACAACATTGGAAGAGTGTTGTACTTGTTCTTGTTCTTGTTCTTGTTTTGGGCAAGTCAAGATGGTGAAAACATTGAAACTTGAGGATAGGTTGGAAGGGGAAACCAACTTTCGATATTGGAAGGAAAGGGTTCTCCTTATGTTGGAAGACAATGAACTCAAGGAGTATGTAGAGGATGTGGTTCCTAGCCCCACTGATCCAGTATATTTAACATTCCATGAGAAGAGGGAAGTGAAGGCCAAGCAGTTATTGTTAGAGTCTGTGAAGGACCACTTGATTCATCACATTTCTGAGAAAGAAACTGCTAAGGATATGTATGATGATTTGGTAGGTCTATACCAAAACAATAATACATAAAGGATGCTACACTTGAAGCATCAACTTTAGATTTTTAGGATGAACAGTGAAGACACAATTGTCAGTTACCTTATGAATATTACTTATATCCAATAACAACTCATAACTATTGGTGAGACAGTGCATGATGTTTAGTTGGTGAATGTAGCATTGAGAGGCCTTCCCAAGTCTTGGGAGCCATTATTGCAGGGGATATGTGCACGAATCAAATTTCCAGAATTTGATAGAATATGGACAGATTACATCTAGGAGGAGACCTGGTTAATATCTATGGATGATATGGATGGTATGGTAAAGAGTAGTAGTGATGAGAACTAGGCCCTTGCAGCATACACTAAAAAGGGAAGAAGACGTTCTCCATAAAGAAGAGGTTTTTCAGGGAGAAAGGCTTCTTGATGCAGGAGCATCGCCTTCAAGGTTAACAACGCAAGTGTGGAGGTAGAAGAATGACATCTCAACAATGACAGAGTTTCAAATCAAGCATTTAACTCAGAATTTAATTGGTTGTTGAGATAATTTTGAATACAACATTTTAAAATGTAACTTGTTTGTAAAGTCTAGAAGGACTGTAAGAAATTTCAGATATGGAGTATCGACTCTATCTGGCAATAACTAGTAGTTATTGTAATAGGACAGAGTAGGTAATAGCTTTGAATTTGAAATGATAGATTTCAGAACAGGACGAGAGAGCTCGTGGAGCGGTCCTTAGATAGATTTTCAGTATTGTATTGTAACATATAGAACAAATAGACATAATAGAGAGATCAGTAGAGCATAGTAGAGTAGTAGAAAACACTATGTATTTTGTTTTTAACACTACTATATATTATAAAAATTCCGACGTTTTATTTGCGGCATTATGGACAAAATTGTCCATATTGTCGCAAAATAGAGGAAATTTATAAAAAAAAAAAATCATGTTGTCCGATAACGTCGCTCTTGCCACGTTGACATCTCTCTTGCCACGTTAACGTCGGTCTTGCCACATTAACGTCGCTCTTGCCACGTTTTCCACTGGAACGTCTCTCTTGCCACGTTTTCCACTGGAACGTCTCTCTTGCCACGTTTGTGAAGCTGTATGTCGCAATTGCCACGTTAACGTCGGTCTTGCCATGTTAACGTCGCTCTTGCCACGTTTTCCACTGGAACGTCTCTCTTGCCACGTTTGTGAAAATGTATGTCGCAATTGCGACGTTTTCGAAACTAGGTTTTCCCCTCCAACAGTCACCTTAGGTTTTCGAGTCTAGTTTGAGTATCCATTGCAAGGTGTAGAAGACATTGGTAAATTAGTCCATGATTCTGAATGGAAGCCAATTGGTATTGCTTACCTCTTCAATAATCATGAAATAGATGATAGTGAACATGGTCTTGATCTTGAGAGAGGTGCAACAAGCAAA
>ML786782.1:346856-415562 GCA_009831015.1 Picea engelmannii | reverse complement strand
TCCTTATGCCACTTAACAAAATAGAGGCCCCTATGATGGAGGCCTAGGCTTGCACACTGCTAGGAGTAAGATCCTACATATTCGAACGACTAACCATTTTGAATCCATAAATCACTCCAGTTGTTGTAAGTCCAAATAGGTAGACTCTATACTATATAGTGGGGAAAAAATCTCATAGGGTTGTCTTCTTTGCCAACATAGATTCATGCATAGTTTCTAAATGGTAATTTTCTACCCGTATCTTGTTCAACCCGATCACTTAATCCAGAGGGACTGGCTAGAGCTTGGGTGTCAACATTCATCTATTTAATGTAGTCTCATAGCTCTTCTATGGGTTTCTCTCACTGCTACATTAGAGTTCATAGTGTGCAAGCAGAAGATGTTATGATTATGACTTGTTCTCAGGTACAATTGGGCAGAATGTTGAAGGTGAATCAAATCTTGAAGAACAAGATGAAGCGTAGCTTCAAGAAGAAGATATTTGTCTATTGATCAACAATGAACAACAATCTGTCAATGATGCAGATTGCTCAAAATATGTATCAGAATTGATGAGTGAATGTGTGCCTCGTGTTCTGCATTATTTGGTTGAATTCAAAGAACATCCTTGTGAATAAATTGTTGTCATAAATGATGATGAAGCTTTGAACTTAAATGAAATGGAGATGCAATCTCCCACTTGGCTTGAGAGTGAAAGGCGAGATAGCATGGATGTTGAAGTGACTGAAGCTAAAGTGTGCACTGAAGGTTGCAAATAAGTTCTGTCTTTTCGTTGTCGTAAATTTAATTTTGAAGAAAATGTTAATGAAGCAGGAAGAAATTTCCATGTATGCTGTCACTAGCTGACACCTATATGATTTACTCCTCCTTTAGGCTTGGAATGAGTATTAGGTCTTGATATTGATATTGTATTTTTTTTTAAAATACCTACACAAAGGTGGCAATTGTGACGTCTTTCACTCTCTTCCCGTCGCTATTGCCACGTCCAAGACGTCTCTCTTTCCACCTCCAAGATTGTCCAAGATGTCTCTCTTGCGACGTTCAAGAGTGTTGCTCCCATAGAAATCACGTCGGAGCTAATACCTCATCTCGTCGGTCTTGCCACCTTTAGAACGTCTCTCTTGCCACCTTTGAAACGTCTCTCTTGCCACGTTTGCAATGTCGGTCTTGCCACCTTTGAAGTGTCTCTCTTGCCACATCTGAAACGTCTCACTTGCCACATTTGCAATGTCTCACTTGCCACGTTTGAAACGTCAGTCTTGCCACGTTTGTAACGTCTCTCTTGCCACGTTTGCAACGTCTCTCTTGCCACATTTGAAATGTCAGTCTTTCCACGTTTTCAACGTCTCTCTTGCCACGTTTGAAACGTCGGTCTTGCCACGTTTGCAACGTCTCTCTTGCCACATTTGTAACATCGCTCTTGCCACGTTTGCAACGTCTCTCTTGCCACGTTTGAAACGTCGCAATATAGACGAAAACTAGGTCGTCGGAAAAACGACGTCATGTGAAACGATGTTTGAGGGGGTCTGAGGTTTGTCGGTCTTCCAACAATAGAAAGTGACAATTGCGTTGAACGTGCCGTCAGAATTTGACCCAAATGCAGTAGTGTAATGTATGAATAGAACAGACAAAAATTGTCCCAAATCCTTGTAAAGTGTTCATTTCATTTGTGGTTGAATGAATGTTATTTTGTGTGTATGATTTATTACTTCATTCATGTATGATTGTTAGAGAGAGATTGACTGTATGAGTTCATGACGAAGATGGTTGAGTTTCAATCGTTTCTCTTCTGATACTTGTATGCAAGGTGTGCATCTCGAATGCAAGGAGTTCATCGATTGAGTCTCAGATTGACTCAAAGAAGTTCAGAGAGAATCAGATAAAATCATACTAGGTGCAAGGTGTGCACAACATTAATATGCCAAAAAGCTTCGAAGAACCAGCGCAGAAGAATCCCAGGTGGGTGAGAAGCATTTTCTTCTCAATAAAATCCTTCAAACTGAGTTAGTCGAAATCCCGAGAATGAAAAGTGTGCGTGGGAGATCCAAATCCTTTTAAGGATAGAATCTCAGAAGAGATAACACTTTTCATGAGTTTTTACAAGGTCCTAGAGGCGGATTCATCGGGGAACAAAGGTTTGGAACCTTTGAAGGTGGATAAATCTTCCAAGGCAGAGAGATATCAGAAGCTCAGGAGGAAGAATGATTGTGATCGTCAGATCATAGGGAAGAAGATCGATAGCTGTCGGATTAGAAGAAGTACATGAACCGTATCACTTCGCGTACAGAGGAGAAAGGCTACTGAGGTTGAAACTTGAGATTTCCGGAGTCCAGAGACCCGGAATAGAATTTCGACCATCTGATTAGTGGGATAGATCTGAGTCATCAAATCACTGGAGGCGAAGACCAAGCGTCGGATTACTAGGAGGAATTGCATTCGTTGGTTGATGGAAGCTCAGAAGGGAGAGCGACTTGAAACTTGAGATTTTTGAAGCCCAGAGTGTCAGAATGTCGAGGTGGGATCTCAGTTGTCCGATTGATCAAGTGTGAGCTATCAGATATCACGAGCGCACAAGGATTCAAGTTGAGACTTGAAATACCCAGAGCAAGGAAAGTCGAAGGGCCGTGATTAGTTAATCTATGATGAAACACTTGTGAGAAGATCTCATACTCCAAGAAAATATGAAGTAAGTTTTTAGTTTGAGAATTGAAAAAGCCAGAGCATGGAGACCCAAAGTCCCAGAATAAGATTTGGGCCATTGGATTCAGAGGACATGTGGTGAGAGATCAGGATTTTGCTGACTCACAACTAGGTAAATTCAAAGGGCAGACTCGTAAGAATTCGTGAACCCGAGTTCGTAATTTGATCTTAGCAATTGATCGAGGAAGGAGCATGGACTGTTGATTCTCCCAAGGAGATATTGGGGAATCGAATATCGAGAGAAGAGAGGTGAGTGACCCCCCAACTTTGTGAAACGTGAAATCCTGATAAGTGCTTGAGGTTGAACCACAGGTCACAGCCGGAGGTCATATGGAGGGAGGAGCTAGAAAGTGCTAATCCCTGTCATAATTTCAGAGATCGGGAGGGTCTAGGTGACTCACATGCAAAGGTCTGATACGGGATTTCATGACACACCTTTTGATTTTTCTTGTGGTCACGTGGAGAAGGATAAGGGAGGAGCTAGCAAGTGCTAAGCCCCTGTCAGAATTTCAGAGGTCAGGAGAGTCAAGGTGACTCGCGTACAAAACACCTGATACACAAAATCATGAAACGCCTTTTGATAGGCATGCGGTCATAGCCGGTGGTTGCGTGGAGTGAACTCATGTCCAGTGCCTATTCGCGTGGGTGCAATTCATAGAGGACCTGTGGATTTTTTTAGTAGAGGTTCCAGCAGGGACCTGAAAGAGCTAATCCAACTCAGTTTAGTGAAGATCTAGTGACCGGGAGGTTGGCAGACCCTGCTGAGGTAGGGGGGTTGCATCAGGTGGTATTAGAGCTGATTTTGAGTTTGTTTGCAGACAAAAGACAAAAGGAGAAAGGAGGAAATTTGGTATCATTTGTGGTATCAAAGAAATTTTCAATTTTTGTTTTAGGTGACGCAGTGAAATCATGCCACCCAAAAGGCGTAGAGTGAATGCATAAATGGAAGAATAAATGAGGTGACTCCGAATGAGACTGGATTCCATGGATACAACACAGAGAAGAGCACTAGATGCTAGTGATGTCAAGGAAGAAGAGAGAAAAGAAGAAGCAGAGGGCGAGGAAAATGTAGCAGAGGATGTTGCACAAGAACACTTGATAAAATTTGATAGGAGTCAGAGAAAGGATATAGGTACCTATGTACGAAGGAAATTTAGAAGTTGAAGAATTGTTAGATTGGGTACGTGCTATGGAAAAATACTTTGATTACGATGATATTGAAGAATACAAGATGGTGAAGCATGTAGTGAAGGGACTGAAAGGCCATGCAACATTATGGTGGGATGAACTGCAAGACGAATGCAAGAGAAATGGTAAGTAGAAAATTAAAAATTGGGATAGGATGGTAGCTAAGTTGAAAGAAAAATTTATCCTGAAGGATTACCAAATCAATCTTTACAGAATATTGCAGAACCTAAAATAGAGGGGTTTATCAATGAAGGAGTACACTAAAGAATTTTACCAACTGAACATCAGGGCTGGACAAAAAGAGAATGAAGATGAGAATATAGTCAGATATATCAATAGGCTGAGATATGAAATACAAGAGGAGATCAACATGATGTCTGTCAGTAAAGTTGAGGATGCCTATCAAGAATCCTTGAAAGCTGAGGAAAAATTGGCCAGTAAGCAAAGCCAACGAAGAAAAGGAGGAAATTCAAGCAGAGGCAAGGGAACCAGTAGAGAGAAGTTCCAGAATTTGAAGCCTGAAGTTGACAAACATCATAGTCACCATGAGAAGGGTGGAATTTCTAAAGAAGGACAATATGGCGGAAGAAGTTCTTTTTCCATAGGTAGAGGAAGAGGAAGAGCCAGGTGAGGTGCAGTTAAATGCTATACTTGTGGAAAAGAAGGACACAAATCTTGGGAATGTCCCGACATAAAAAGAGAAGGTAGAGAAGCACACATTTCTGAAGCACAAAAACATGTGGAAGAAGAAGCAGTAGAAGGAGGAAGAAACCTCATGATGAGGAAAATTCTTCTTAAACTGGAAAAGGGACCAGAGGAACCAGTTCAATGAACAAGCCTATTCAGAACTGCTTGCAAGTCAAAATACAGAGTTTGCAAGGTGATCATAGATAGTGGGAGCACTGAAAATATAGTATCCACAGAGATGGTGGAGAAGATGGAATTGAAGACAACTGCACATCCAAAGCCATACAAGGTATCGTGGTTGCAGAAATTACATCAAGTAATGGTAAGTCAACAATGCCAAGTTGAATTCAAAATAGGAGGTTATAGGGATGAAATATTGTGTGATGTAATTCCTATGGATTTCTGTCATATTTTATTGGGGAGGCCATGGCAGTATGACCGAAAGGTTATTCATGATGGAATGAAGAATGCCTATACCCTAGAAAAGAATAGTAGAACACATATGTTGTTGCCCATAAAAGACAAAGAGAAAAAGACAGAAGCTAATTCAAGAATACTTCTCATGAGTTGGAAGGAGCTCTTGAATGAAGTCAAAAAGGAGAAAGAAATGCAGTCTGTTGTAGTGAGGAAGCCTAGATTTATCCTTACGAATAATTTTTTAGAAGACTTACCTATAGAGATCCAAGAACTATTAGAAAACTTTGTTGATATAGTCGTGGATGAGTTACCACACTCATTACCACCCATCAAGAGTATAATCCATCATATTTACCTTATTCCAAGAGCTATTTTACCAAACAAAGCAGCTTATAAGTTGATGCCTAGAGAGAATGAGGAAGTCAAAAATCAATTCCAGGAGTTGTTGAATAAAGGTTTAGTCAGGGAAAGCCTAAGCCCATGTGCAATACCGACTTTATTAAGCCCAAAGAAAGATGGAGAATGGAGGATGTGTACAAATTCCCAAGCCATAAACAAGATAACCATTAGATACATATTTTCTTTACTAAGGATGGATGATTTGATGGACTATTTGAGTGGGGAAAGTTATTTTTCCAAGATAGACTTGAAGAGCGGATATCATCAAATGCGAGCTAGAGAGGGAGATGGATGGAAAACATCATTCAAGACAAATGAAGGATTGTTTGAATGGTTGGTCATGTCATTTGGGTTGAAAAATACACCAAACACATTTATGAGGTTAATGAATGAAGTGGTGAAAGACTTCATAGGAAAATTTGTCGTAGTATATATGGATGGCATACTAATCTTCAGCAAGACAAAGGAGGAACACTTAATACATTTTACATCAGTGATGGAAAGGTTGTAGCAAGAGAAATTGTCGATAAATTTGAAGAAGAGTTCTTTTATGAAGAAGGAGCTCATATATTTGGGTTTCGTGATCTCTTCAAATGAATTGAGGATGGACCCAAAAAAAGTGAGAGCGATCAGAGAATAGTTGTCACCGAGCAACATATTTGAGGTAAGAAGTTTTTATAGGTTAGAAAGATTTTATAGAAAATTCATCAGAAATTTTAGTGGCATATGTGCACCCATGTTGGACACTGTGAAGAATAAACACTAGTCCTTCAATTGGACAGAGGAAGCTGAAAGAAGTTTCAAAGTGTTGAAGGAGAAAATCACAGAGCAACCAATTCTGGTCTTGGTAGATTTTGGAAAAACATTTCAGGTGAGATGCGATGGAAGTGGATTAGCTATTGGAGCAATCTTGATTCAAGACAATAGGCTAGCTGCTTATTTTAGTGAGAAACTGAAATATTACATGTATTCCAAGGAAAAGTATTCCATGTATGACAAGGAATTTTATGCAGTGATTCAATCTTTGAAAAAATGGAGACATTGTCTAAATCCTAAAGAATTTGTCTTGTACAGTGATAATCATGCTTTGTAGTTTATTACTAGGCAAGAAAAGTTGAATTAGAGACACACAAATGGGTATAATTTATGCAAAATTTTACTTTTGTTATCAAACACATTGTTGGAACTGCTAACAAAGTTGCAGATGCTTTGAGAAGAAGGAGTTTGATTGTACAGGAATTCTAGGTGGAGACCTTGGTGTTCGAACACCTCAAGGAGATGTATAAAGAAGATGCATATTTCAAAGAATCTTACGAGGAATGAAAGTATCCTTTATTAGGAGACAGAAGCCCAAGGACTGAATATTTGATCCAGGATGGATTACTATTCAAAGGGAGCCAATTATGCATTCCGAAGTGCTCAATGAGAGACAACCTACTGAAAGAGAAACACAGTGGAGGTTTAGCTGGACACTTTGGTCACAATAAGACATTTTCATAGTTGAATAATTTGTATTATTGGTCGAGCATGAGAGCAGAAGTGAAAAATTTTGTGAACAAATGCATAATTTGTCAGTATGCAAAAGGAAGACAACGAAACATTGGTTTGTATCAGCCATTACCAATTCCATAAAGGCCATGGGATGCAATTAGTATGGATTTTGTTTTGGGATTGCCTAAAAATAAAAAAGAGATCGATTCCATATTTGTTGTGGTGGACATATTTTCAAAAATGGCACATTTCATACCATGCCAGAAGACAAGCAATGCCACACACATCGCCAATTTTTTTTTCAAGGAAGTCATGGGACTACATGGATTTCCAAGGAGCATATTTTGAGACAGAGACACCAAATTTGTAGGACACTTTTGGAGGACTCTATGAAAGAGGTTGGGAACGGACTTATCCTTTAGTTAAACATATCACCCTCAGACAGATGGACAGACTGAATTAGTAAACAAGAGTCTTGGAAACTTGTTGAGAAGTTTAGTCACTAAGCAAGGTCGACAATGGGATCAAATTTTGGCACAAGCAGAATTTGCATTCAACAATTCAGTGAACAGGAGCATAGAAAAAGGTCCATTTGAAATTGTGTATGGTATACGACCAAGAGGTATTACAGAGTTGAGATATTTGAATCAAGATGAGTTTAGAAGTGCTGGAGTAGAGGATTTTGCAACATAAATGCAGAAAATCCATGAAAGAGTCAGAGAGTAGCTACAGGATAGCAATCAGAAATACAAGAGGAGAGTTGATCAAAAGAGAAGAGAAGTTCAATTCAAAGTTGGAGATAAATTTTTAGCTCATTTGAGAAAAGAGATATTCCCAAGGGGAACATACAACAAGTTAAAGATGAAAAAGATAAGAGCATGCAGGATTCTCAGAAAATTCGCAGCCAATGGTTATGAGATTGAGTTGCCAGAAAATGTTGGGATATCACCGATATTCAATGTTGCAGACCTGTATCCTTACAGGAAAGATGAAGAAAGAGAATGAGATGATCAGAAATAAATTCAGTGGGAAGTGAAATTACCCACAGCAGAAAAACATCAGATGGAGAAAATTATTGAACAGAGAGGTGGAAAGAAAACCAGGAGGAAGACATATCACAAGTACTTAGTGAAGTGGAAAGATAATCCAATGGAATATGCAAGTTGGGTCACAGAACCTGATATTTTGAAGCATGGAAAAATAGTGCAGGAGCTCATGGATAGGCTTCCATGGAATTTTTGTAACTAGAGGAGTATGATGCAGGATCATTGCCTAAAAAGTCAACAATGCACGCATGGAGGCAGAAGAATGACATCTCAACAATGACATAGTTTCAAATCAAGCATTTAACTGAGAATTTAATCGGTTGTTGAGATATTTTTGAATACAACATTTTAAAATGTAACTTGTTTGTAAAGTCTAGAAGGACTGTAAGAAATTTCAGATATGGAGTGTCAACTCTATCTGGCAATAACTAGTAGTTATTATAATAGGACAAAGTAGGTAATAGATTTGAATTTGAAATGATATATTTCAGAACAGGATGAGAGAGCTCGTGGAGCATCCCTTAGATATTTTTTCAGTATTTTATTGTAACATATACAACATATAGACAGAATAGAGAGATCAGTAGAGCAGAGTAGAGTAGCAGAAAACACTATGTATTTTGTTTTTTTATGAATGAATAGAACAGACAGAAATTGTCCCAAATCCTTGGAGTGTGTTCATTTCATGTGTGGTTGAATGAATGTTATTGTCTGTATGATTTATTACTTCGTTCATGTATGATTGTTAGAAAGAGATTGACTGTATGAGTTTGTGACGAAGATGGTTGAGTTTCAATCGTTTATCTTTTGATACTTGTACGCAAGGTGTGCATCTCAAACGCAAGGAGTGCGTCAATTGAGTCTCGGATTGACTCAGATAAGTTCAGAGAGAATCAGAGAAACTCAGACTAGGTGCAAGGTGTGCACAATGTCAAGAGGCCAACAAGCTTCGAAGAACCAGTGCAGAAGAACACCAGGTGGGCGAGAAGCATTTTCTTTTCAAGAAAAACGTTCGAACTGAGTTATTCAAAATTCCAAGAACGCAAAGTGTGCATGGGAGATCGAAATCCTTTTAAGGATAGAATATCAGAAGAGATAACACTTTTCATGAGTGTTGACGAGGTCCCAGAGGTGGATTCGTCAGGGAACAAAAATTTGGAACCTTTGAAGGTTGAAAAATCTTCCAAGGAGGAGAGATATCAGAAGCTCAGAAGAAAGAATGACTGTGATTGTCGAATCACGGGGAAGAAGATCGACAATCGTCGGATTAGAAGAAGTGCGTGAACCTTATCACTTTGAGTACAGAGGAGAGAGGATATTGAGTTTGAAACTTGAGATTTCTGGAGTCCATAGACCCATAATAGAATTTTGACCATTCGATCAGTGGGATAGATCTGAGCCATCAGATCACTCGAGGTGAAGACCAAGCATTAGATTACCAGGAGGAATCACAGTCGTTGGTTGTTGGAAGCTCAGAAGGGAGAGTGACTTGAAACTTCATATTTCTAAAGCCCAGAGTGTTGAAACACTGAGGTGGGATATTAGTTGTCTGATTGATCAAGTGTGAGCTGTCAGATATCACGGGCACACAAGGAGTCAAGTTGAGACTTGAAATACCTGGAGCACGGACAACTGAAGGGTTGTGAGTCATTGATCTGTGAGGAGACACTTGTCAGTAGATCTCATACTATGGGAAAATATGAAGTAAGTTTTCATTTTGAGAACTAAAAATGCCAGAGCACGGAGACCCGAAGTCCCAGAATAAGATTTGGGTCGTTAGATTCAGAGGACACATGGTGAGAGATCATCATTTCGCTTATTCTTAACTCGGGATTTTCAAAGGGTAGAGTCATAAGTATTCGCGAACCCGATTTCGCGATTTCATCATAGCCATCGATCGAGGAAGAAGCATGGATCGTTGATTTTCCCAGGGAGATATCGAGGAATTGAACATCGGGAGAAGAGAGGTGTGTGATCCCCCAACTTCACGAAATGCGAAATCCTGATAAGTGCTTGAGTTTGAACCCTGGGTCATAGTCGGAGGTCATATGAAAGGAGGAGCTAGAAAGTGCTAAGCCCTGTTGGAATTTCG
Organism: Picea engelmannii; assembly: GCA_009831015.1. NCBI lineage: Eukaryota > Viridiplantae > Streptophyta > Pinopsida > Pinales > Pinaceae > Picea > Picea engelmannii. Next base: position 405,542 of record ML786782.1, on the reverse strand, counting down.
GAGATCGGGAGGGTCGAGGTGACTCACACACAAAGGTCCAATACGGGATTTCATGACACGCCTTTTGATTTGTCTTATGGGCACGGGTAGTAGTCATGTGGAGAAGGATAAGGGAGGAGCTAGCAAGTTCTAAGACCCTATCGGAATTTTAGAGGTCGGGAGAGTCAGGGTGACTCACGTACAAAACACTTGATACACGAAATCACGAAACGACTTTTGAGAGGCGTGTGGTCACATCCAGTGGTTGTGTGGAGGGAACTCACAACCAATGCCTATTCGTGTGGATGCAGTTCACATAGGACCTATGGATTTGTTTAGTAGAGGTTCTATTAGGGACCTGGAAGAGCTAATCCAGCTCAGTTTAGTGAAGATCCAGTGACCGAGAGGTCAGCAGACCCTGCTAAGGTAGGGGGGTTCCATCACTTCTCTTGAGAGGGACACATCTCCAGAGCCGATATGGAAGAAGGATATTAGTAAGATCAAATGTTTTGAGTCTCATAATTTTTGGAACTATGCTTCATAGTGTCCACATCGAAGGGGAAGAGGAAGAATGTAGAATACATCAACATCGAAGGTTGATGAGGTTGCAAATAGGTTCCATAGAGAGATATTGTTGGTCTCTGCCCTTTCACACACATTTTCCAGTAGGGAAACATGTTTGGTGGATAATAGAGAATCTTTCTATATGACAGGTGCATGAAAGTTGTTTGACACTCTCACGTAGACTAGCTCAGACTTATGTGTGGAGCTTGGTATGGGAGCCAATCATTCAGTACAAGGAACTGATATAGTATCATTTCTATTGGAGTTAGGAGAGATATTAAGGGTGTCAAATGTGTTGTGGGTGCCATAACTCAAGAGGATTTTCCTGTCATTCTCGGAGTTTGAGAGGAAGGGATGTCATGTATTGTTTCAAGATGGACAGGTATTGTTTGTGCACAGATGGTCTAGCTTCATATCAACATCAGTTCTTGGAGTTAGGGAGGGAAAATTATATAGGTTGAGGGGAAATCCTATGAGTGTTGTGGCCAACAAGAGCATAGAGATAGATGAGGAGGAGCAGGTGGCTCCACTAGTGGTGAGGCATGCGACCCCACAAGTAGAACATGTTCAGAGGGAGTAGGTAGATCCATGAGTGGTGAGGTAGGTGACCTCACCAGCAATATTGGCTCAAAAGGATCTAGAGTTCATAGGGAGGCAACCCTCAAGATCCATAAGGGAGGAGTATCCTTCATGGACTATAAAGAGGATAGTGGACAGAGTGCATATGGCCTAAGAGTTTGTGCAGACTTAGAGAGAGTCAGGTTTCAGAAGGAGCATGTGGTCTCAAAGTGAGCCTGATCTCATGGAGAGTCATTTGACTCAGAGGGAGAGATGGTCATCCAGATGGATTTCCCCCTTAGGTTTATATGGGAGGGATACATCTCCCAGGATTGGTAGACAAGTTTCATGGGTTGAGGAGTTCAAACAAGAGATTTAGAAGAAGGAGGCTTATGAGAGTTGTGTACCTTCCATGGAGGATTATGTTTATTGAACAGGTTTTTATATAGTGATAGGGGAAGAAACCAGTCATGAAATGGATTTTCTTCTGTCACAAAGGGAGTAGCCAGTGAGGAATATTGGATAGCAGGATTTTCCTCAGTGACCTAGGATGCGACCAGTTAGACTGCTTTTTCATCAGTGATTGAGGATGCAACCAATAAGAATGATTTTTCTCAAGTGATCTAGGATTCAACCATTCAAACAAACTTGATAGAAAGACGAATTCTAGTGACAGAGTTCACAGACCCATTTTCCACAATGACAGAGGGAGTAGCCAGTTTGGACTTTTGGATTACAGATGAGGTGGTAGATTCATTATTGTATCTACTATGTGCGATGGTGGTGAATCCATATGTTGGAGGATGGAATACCTCCCTCACTAATAGGGAGTGTTTATTTTTGTGGCTTTGGGAGGTATTCCCTCTAGAGGCCAAGGTGTCAGGCATGCAGGAATTTTCATTGGCACTAGTTTTGACTTTCATTTCAGTAAAATCGGCCTAGAAAGGAGGCTAGGGCCTCATCGGAAATTTGATGGGATTTGTAGGTTTGTGTGGGGGTGCCAAACCCACAAAAAGGATTAAAATATTCTAATTAATTGTTTATTTTAAGAAGGGCTCCTAAACTCACTCATTGGACTCCTATATAAAGGAGAGATGTCATTGTGAAATTAGATGATTATTGCGGAATGATGGAGTTGGCATAAATGAGTCTATACTTGTGTCAAGGAGGATTGGTGATCTCATCAAAGGGAAAGTCTGCAAGGTGGTTAATATGCCCCTAAAGAGAGAAACGAAGAAGGTCACATGTGTGGAGATAATTTTTCGTACAATATGTGGTTTGTAGGAGGATGAAGCATGTATATACATGGGTTGCTAAAGGAGTATATGTGGTTTGTAGTAGAGAAACAAAAGTATGTACGTGGGTTTCCAGTAAGGTGAATCACATATATAATTTTCTGGGAAGGTACAGATCTATACAGGTGTACAGGTGACGTCAACATGCCACACATTTGGTCTACATCACATTCATGGATATACGAGATTTCTGTAATATTATTGAGGTTTGGTTTTGTGATTTGTATAATTATTGGAGAACAAGGTTTTTATTAGTCTTTGGTGACTTTGGAGGGAAAGGTTGTCCTTAGACTTTGGTGATATTGTATTGGCAAGGAGGGTTTGTTTTTCCCTCAGGATTTCTGATGATAATAATATTACAGAACTGAAAATTGTGTCTCATGTGTATTGATGATTCATCTCTAATATTTTTGTTTCCACTGCATATATTTTCAGTCAATAATTTCAGTGTAAAGTTTTTCAGTTATAATAGCTAGGGTTTTATTGTTAGACCACTAGGAAGCAGTTTTCATATATAAAATTAGTCACATAGAGTTGCATGTAAAAATTGACACTTCATACTCAATGTAGACACAAGCTGCACCTTTCACCAAACTTCCTTGCGGTTGTTTTCACAACCTAATACTTATTTTCACGATGTATAACCATCTTTTCCATACATGACATGAGGACAAAATGCATCTTCCTGAGGAACTCTTTCCCAAGGATCACTTCAAAGTCATCCATAGGCATCATTGTGAAGCTATCCCAACCTTCCCATTTGTCATGTCAAATGTGAACTAAGGAGGCAACACCAACATGTTCCCTTTCTTATAGTTTACTACCTTCAACATAGATTTGCATGAAGAAAATCTAAGTCCTACCTACTCCATAACATATGTCTTTAGAAAATTGTGCAAGAACCCTGAGTCAACCATATCTTGCACTATTCTTCCATTCATAACTAGATACACAAAAAAAAACGTATGGTCTTGGTTGCCAATTTTTCTGCCAAGGCACCCAATGCACCAATCCTTTGCAAATTACTGCAAACTGAGCCTTTCCACTCTTTCTATGTTAAGTGAAAAAGACAAATAGAATGGCAATACAACATACTTTTATTATACCAATCTTCCACAGACTATCTGGGAGCACCCCTTAGTCCACCCCTTTATTTTAAGGTGCATCGTCGCAAGTACTTAGTTCGATGCTCCAACCAAGTCTCTTCTACCTCAGGTCGAAGAGAGACACTTGACCCATCCTTCCTTGAAACATCCATGGCCTACCTATATCACACAAATTCATCTTCCTTTGTCTAATGAGTCTCACCATTTGACCCTCTCCCGGGCTATGAAAATACTATCATTTTTTGTGTTTTGTCTTTGTGATTCCCTTCATCACAAGACTTTTGAAATTTATATGATGCCATCTATCATTCATGTAAGATTCTTTCCAGAATCCAAACTCGACATCTCATGGATGTGCAACATTGTGACGATTATCACTTGGCATCTTGGAGAAACCAAGGATACTTCACCTAGACTACACCTCTTCACCTAGTGCATACCCATACTCTTGTCTAAGAGCGAGTGACACTCCTACTCTATGCAACTCACTTGTATAATTAGACAATTGTTAACATTCTTTAACACTTGGTCATCCTGGCATACATTGGAAAAACATGTGAAACACCAGAGACATAGATATAGTGTGGGTGGCACCAACAATGCTTAATACCTTGCTTCATTTATTATATTGTAAAACATATTCAATACAATACAATCAAATGCATAGAGGGTGCTACTATCCTAGTTACAAACATGGGAAGAGTCTCACGGCTTTCCCCATAAAATATAAATGTTGAGACTTCATAGATTTGTCACACCAAGACTCCTTTGTCGTGCCTTCTTTCCTTAGCCTGCGATGTACCCCAGTTGTGTGCCCACCTCATACCAAACTCTATGTCTCATTCCTTGATCACTTTCTTCTTCCTTCTTGGTTGTGTGCGTTGTGTTATTATATGGATTCCAACTATCTCCTTTCGTGAACTGTTGCATCATTTGGGTGTCGAGCCCCTTCAAGGACTAACATTTACAAATGAACTGATGTTCCCCTTGGAGGATCGACACATCCAAATGAATTGTGCACTCATGAACCTTCACATTTCTTTGGACTAGAATGACCCATTCTTAGGTGTGCACCCATTTATTTATGTTCTTCCTTATGCCAACTAACATGACTCTCTGTGGGTGTGTCGATGGGTTCATCCAATTTCTCCAATGCACCCATGCTTCCAAGGGAACGAGGGTCCTCTCCTTGGGTGTATTCCCAATTTGCCTCATCCTTTCCTAAATTAAACCCAAGCCTCCATCATATATCACAATGAAATTAAGGAGTGTTCCCCCCTAGGTTCACATGTCACCATCGTGCGCCCAAGGTGCTCCTACACATGCCTATAAGAGAAGTAATTTCCCAACCGATTGCATCCTCCTTGTGCTCTTTGCTTGACATTTTGAATAATAGATGAAAATAACATAATATATGGTAAAGGTCAAAATATAGGAATGTATATAAGTAATGAATATATGATGATAACAGATAATATAATGGGTGGCAATTTGTAGAGATAGGGGTAGTATAAACGTTGAGTAAAGGTTAAATTTTACTTTTTTTAGTAAGAAAATGAAAGTTATATCAATAGAAGAAAATTATTTAGATAGTATACATAAATGTGATATCAATGTATGCATATAAAAGTGCATACTATAAGGTATGTAATTAATATGTATGTATAAATTATTGGTAGTATAATATGAAGTAATGAAATATATACCAACGTAGATCCATATTAACTCTATATATATCATGCAATGAGAGGGATCAAATCCCTCGAGGTGAAAACCTCCTTTTAGAGTGAAACACTTGAGGAAAGGATAGATATGGATTTTATCTGCATCTACACTGGTTACGTTGATCGGAAAGAGCGTGAAACTTTCAGATGATAATCATTATCTATATGTATACATTTTAGATGAACTCGATACTTTCAAATTTACATTATTATGAATCTAAATAATAACAAAGTAACAGGTGATAATGTTTAGCGATGATGATGTTGAATATTAACAAAATGGAATGATTAATATATATTGAATAACATATATACTACATCATATCATCAATAAGTTATATGGCAAAGATATCAAATAACTCATATATTACACAGTAATTGATCTCAATCTGTCTTCTTTAGATTTTCTCTTTGATACACTGACACACTTTCCCATATTTCCATATCCATCATATGGAAATGGAGGTTGAAATTGAAAACCATGCATATGCAAGTCTATCTAGAACAGGAGATAGTTTTCCCAAATCACCTACCAATATAATTGATCTACCTCCAAAAGGAATAATAGAATACAACTACTTGATTATGTTAAAATATTTTTCATTGTATTAGCACTTAAATCAATGCATATTGTTTTGCATTATGTCACTATTGAAATCAATGCAACTAATTACTATAAATCATTTAGCATTGTATCATCACTAAAATCAATGCATAGTATTATTTTTCATTATGACATTATTGAAATCAATGGAACTAATTCTTATAAATCATTTATCATTGTATGATCATTGAAATCAATGCATCCCATTTTTTTGTATTATGTCATTATTGAAATCAATGCAACTAATTTTTTAAAAATCATTTTTCATTATACTATGTCTAAAATAAATTCACCTAGGTATTATTCTCTGTTATATTATTTCTAAAATCATTTCAACCCCCTTACTACTCTAAACCTTTTTTTTTATTATTATCGTCAATAAAATAAATATGTCCTATTGTTTTGTGTTATATCATTACTGAAATAAATGCAGGTACTCAATGATTGATATTGCATTCTTTCTTAGTTTCCATGGGTGGAAAATATATATAGTATAAAACTCAACCTCCTTCATTTTGAAACATTCTTCATTTTGATACTCATAATAAGCTGGGACAACTCCTAATGATACATTTTTTCATCAATTTTTTTTAATATATAGGTGTTAATAATATTGAGTCTAATAATATTTTTGTTAAATATTTGGAGATTTTGTAATAATTAATTATATGTTTTTAAAGACTAATTTTGAATTAGATTTCTTTTGAGTGATTTATTTTTTATAAAAATAGAGCAATCCATAGTAATTAATTCCTATATATAATCATTCGTTAGAGTAAAAAATATTACTTAATTTTGTTTGCATGATAAATTAAATGGAATATGCAAAGGTTCACTAAAATTAAATATGCAAATTTGCAATTATAAAACATAACTAAATCTTGTGAGGTTTAAGTAATATTAAATATATAAAACTTGGCAATTATAACATGCTAATTTTTTATCTTCATTTCCTTGCTACACATGATAAGAGTAGAATATATATTAACTTCCAATGAAATCTCATCATGGTTATAAAAAAATTATTCACAAGAAACATGAAAAGATTAGAGTATTTATTTGCTTACAATATAATCTTATCATAAAAATATTGCACTACATTGATGTGTTCTCCTTGGTTGTATCATCATTGGTAGCCTATTATCTCTAAAAAGAATGATTCATCCCACTTTATATTTCAATTATTCATTAATTGATGCCAATATATGAGGATATAAAATATATGTTGTTATGTGGTATAGATTTTAAGCAAAGCAATATATCTAACTCCCACACTACATGGTACAATCTTATGTATACCAACAATAATTATTAGTAGTCCCATACCATTTCTACATACCTCCCACAATCAAACCAACAAACCCTCAATTAAAATTTCTAGAGCATCGAGCTCTAGTCCTCCCTATAATTTGAAATCTATTTTAATTGAATGTCACATCACATTATCCTATTCTTCATGTTATCTCTAGCCATTGTTTATGCTAATTCAATGCCAAAGATATATTATATTTGATGCTGAAATAACTTTATATAATATATTTGATGTTGAATAGTTGTATTAAATTGGATCTAGGCATAGACAAATGCCAAAGATATATATATATATGGATTTATCTTTAGCCATAGTTTCTAATGCGGCTCACTAATGAAAATAATTTAAAATCATGATAAATATTTACATCGCAATGTTTTGTTGTGTTGTAGAACCTGTACATCTAACTTGTTGTTTATCATAGTACTTATATTGTAGAGGTTGTTAAGTAACATAATATTCAGTAGGATGCACATTTACTTCATTTTCATTTTAAATGTAAAATGTGAAAGTGTTAGAATGATTCCATAATTTTCTAAAAACTAGAGTTCATTTCACATCTCATATAGTTTTTGCTAATTCAAGAACTTTGAAAACTCCAACAAAATTCAAGAACTCAAAACCCTAATTCAAAAAGCACCTTTATTAACGAATCAATGTTTCTCCATTAAACATTAATTCAATTGCGATACAAAATTATTATAATTTAAAAATATACTTGTTATACTTGTAATGGTTTACAAATTCCAACTCACTTAAAACTTTCAATAAGTCTTTCCCATATCTCAAAGAGCACAATTAAGACATCAAATTTTTTCACGTATCACAATATTTTTAATTAAACCTAATAGTGTATATATATATATATATATATATATTAAAGCCTACATTCTCTTTTTATTTAGTCAATATTATATTATTATTATTAAAATGAACATGTGTCACTGAGCACTGAATGAATTACACATCTCCTTTTTGTTTTTAAACTTTTACATTAAATCCAACATTTTTTTTTCTTTTTTCCTTTTTTTTTGTGACTGGCGTAATCAACAAATAGTCAGGCACGTACTTGCATTACACAGGGTCATATTATCTGACTCCTACCATTATAACCTCCAGGTGCTCCCATGATGCCCCATATGTGACACACAAGGTAAGTAGGGGTTTCTAACTGGTGACTTTACATAACGAAGTTCCTTAATAGTACACTACATCACCGACTGGCCTACACCTTGGGGGAAACTGACATTGTTTTTTTGTTTAGTCGATATTATGTTATTTTTTTTAAATGGACACATGTTAAATCCAGGTTGTGCTCGAAAGGAATTACACATCTCCCCCATACTAGTTGTATAAAGTGCCTCTTGGTGCAATAAGATAATAAAATATTGTTATATATGCATATAAGTGACAATAAGAACTTTATGTAGTAGTATATGTGTAATATGGGAATTGGATATAGTTTTAACATATACAATGGAGATGAAACTAGAGCAATGGAGGTAGAAGGTGCAGGGTGATCACCTAGGGTTCTACATATGGTAGTGGATCAAGGATCCTTGTCAGGGGGGAGCTCAGAGGGGTTAGATCAAAGTCGATAGGTCTCCAACAGGGATGGCCGATCACATGCAAATCCTAGAACCTGGGGAAGGCATGTCAAGAGAAATTAAAAATTATTTCAAGGATGTTGTAAAAGGGACTATAGAAATATAGGGAGAAGACGTAAAAATGGGTGGGGTAGGAAAATGAAAAATAGAGACAGGTACATGATGAAAAAGTGACAAATCAGGACAAAAAAAATGGCTGCAGAATTATTTTCTGGAAAAAGCAAGAGAGAATCCTAGGTATGGGGTCACATTGACAAGAATTGGAAACTACATCCAATGGATGAAATACCATGTGCTCATAGGGAAATTTGTGTGGATATGGCCCTCATAAAATACCTTGCACCTTTGGATCAAGTCCAGGTGGAAAGTGAAAGGTAAAATTGACCTACAACTGGGATCAAAAGGTTTCTTCATAACAGTATTCTCAAATTCCGAGGACTGAGAAAAAGTATTTGAAGAGAGGCATTACTTATTCAACTCGGTTGGGCTATACATGAGATTTTAGATAGAGTGGTTTTCTCTAGAGAAAGAATATTTCATAGCTATTGGGCCCTTCATTTTTCAAAATGGATAAGGTAATAAGAGACAAACAAATTTAAATCAGTTGTGCCAGAGTTAGAAGTCTAGAAGTAGAAGAAGCAGTCAAATCAACAATGCAACAAATGGAATTATTGGAATCAATGAAAAATGGAAATATCATGGGAGGATTAAAGAATACAGGAAGTGGAGAAGAGTGGATTTGATACAATCAATAAACTCTATCAAAGACGCATAAGTATAAGTAAAAAGGAAATGTAACAAGATAGAGTTAATGATTTTGTCAATACTAATGATATTTCTGCGATTGTTGGGTTCTATTAGTATCCCTTGATTTTGGGTGTATTTTTCTATTTCCATGGTCGAGTATTGTAATTGTCTCAGTGGGTATCAATGTTGCATTTGCAGTAGATTTTTAGTTCGTATGTATAGTGCACAATGTTATATTGCAAATATGGGTATTATGAGAAGAGATTTGTGAGAATATAAGGTATAAGAGTGGTTTGCACCACTATTTTTAATACAATGATATGATTTGGGGCCTAAAAATTTGTTTCTGCGGTTATCTTTCATGTTATAAATGGATTTGTAATGATGTTGTGTATCTACTTTTTTTTTTCCTTTTCTAATGTTATATAAATGATATCACACCCTAACTTAATAGTTAACTTATGGATCTGAGTAGTATAGAAGTAGATATGATGTTGCATTATCCATAAATCCTTTCATATTTCAAGTCTCGATTGCACTTCGAGTGAGATATCCTTCTCTTGTGGAAGATTTAATATGCCAACTTACCTAAAATACAACAATGCTTTCTTGTTGGAAGCTACTGAGAACCCTGGTCTCGATTTGGCACCAAAAAATGGTTTTTTTTCTGTGACCAAGCTTTAGACAGAGTTTTTAGAGGATGCCTCATTGGATCTATAAGTTGAGCTTGAAAACTAGTGGGAAAGGAAGTGTGAGGAATTCATAGGAAAAGAGGTCGAGTTGCATCACAAGAGTTAGAGGGTTGTAAAAGATATCGTTTTCTATTCAATGTCTACTAGTGACCAATATGAGATCTTCTGGATCAATCTCCCTAAAGAGTTTTTTCAATGGTTAGATAGGCTACATTAAAGTATATTGGCTCTTCACCGCTTAGATCATCATATCTCACGAGATTTAGACTTTTGGGTGAAGACTATTCTAGAAGGTTTCATTATTGAGTTTGATGCAGTGAATCATCAAGCCTTTTCGAAGGTCGAAGCAGTATTCAGAGAAGGATCTAGAGGAAGATTGTTGTGGGAAATACCTCTATGTATCAAGTTCCTCTTGGTATAAGAAGGAGTGTTTCTTTTTTTCTTGTTCCCTCATGTAACATGGTTTCTTAAACCCCTGCATTGAGGGGAAATGCGATTTATGGGATGATTCATGAGATGAGTAGCAGAAGAGTCTCATTGAGGGATGGGGGGTCGTCGAGAGAAGAGTGCATGAGATGAATGAGATCTAAGGAGGCATACCATTGATGAAAAGAGGTGGAAGAAAGAGATGATAATGGTGATGAAGAGAACTGATCCATCCCAAGAAGAGATCGACCTTGACCATAATCACATAAAGGAGGTAGGAGAGTTGTAGAAATTGAAGAGACAAGGAATACTTTCCATTCAATTTTTGAAAGATCGAAGTGGTAGAAGAAGTGCATATCCCCAAGTAACAATATAGGAGAGAGAGTGTTTGGAAGAAATAGATGTCAGGGTATGAGTAGGCACCTCTACTGATGAAGACGTTTCATCCCAAACCTTAGATATAGTTGCAGAAGAAATTGAACCTGGTACTCTGGTAGACATAGGAGAACATCAAAAGGAGAATATACCATTGCATGAGAATGAGACCCCCTATATCAAAGAGATCCATTCAGGAGGAAAAGTATCTAGCCTTGAATCACCTAAATCTAGTATTTCCTATTTTTCAAAATCCTTCAAGTAGTTCTAGTTCTGCAAATTTGATTAGTGGTAGTAGTGGAAGTGTAGAAATTTCTTCAATTAAATCACAACGAAGACCATGCGGGTTTATTTTAGTAAGACCTATAAGTTCAACTATGGGAAAACAAACTGCAAGATCCCTTACTTGATACCCTTTGTTTTGGGGAAAGGGAAAAGAGGATGTTGAGAAACATTGATTTCTATACAAAGCCATTTGGAGGTCTCGAGGGACTCCATAAGAAAACAATTTGGTTGAGTTCTAGACCAAATTTAGAGCTTGATATCTCAAATGGTACGTGAATATCATTGAGTGGGGGATCCAAGGACAATATTTCACTCTGTTTCAAGTAAGGTAGAGGTTTATTGTAGAATTCTAGTTTCCACTTTCATAACAACAATATCTCTGATTTGCGGGAGATAAATAAGAGAGATGGGGAGTCTGCATGGGAGTACAATCAGATATTTAAATATGTAATAGGGATTTTGGAAAAACATATTCATGAACACCATTAGAGGGAGTTTTTTATTCAGGGGTTGCTACCTTTAAATCGCATCCCTTTAACCCAGCAGAGGATAAATTCTCTAGGAGAAGCATTGGAACAAGCCATAAAGATTGAGGTTGTGGTAGGATATACGAGAAGTTTGAGAATTATGATACCCCATAATAATTTCAATAGTTCAAAACTATAGGGTCATATCACTACATTAACCGAGAATATCCAAGAGTTGACCCTTCCAAAGGAAATTTGACCCCAAATATGGTATACAGATTATTACACCGAAGGTCATGCGGTGAATGAATGTCCACGATTGAGGGGTGAAAGACCCTCGAGTACTGTAATAGAACCTCCTTTAGTAGTAACAACTAGAGGAGTTTCTCAAGTTGTTTCTACAATCTCGCTTCATGGACCTACTCAATATCATGCCTTTCTAAATAATCAAAGGTGTTAGACAAATCAATATTGTGAGATACGCCAAAGTCATGGGCATTCTCCAAAATATTTCCCCATTCTACAAAAGTATACACCTACACCGAATACAATGTATTATGATTTATGTGGTTGACTGACTCATAATACCAATCGGTGTCATGCTCTATATGCACTTTCATATAGGTTGGATCAATATGCATTTGGAGTAAATGAAGGACCTCCATATGCATGAGGCTATTTTTATAAAGAAACCATGCATTGGGTATCCATCTTCGTCCACACTCCTTATTATCAATCATTCAATACCTATTGCTTCACTTCTGCCAGACACCCGCACCATCCCCCCTATACCATCATATGTTCCCATTATCACCATCCTTGATGATCTTGTGGTTAAAATATAGAGTACCCCTATCATTGAAGATCTCGATCATCAACAAACTACCTCCACCATAAACATCCTGCCTAGCACTCCCTCATCTCCTACCCATGCTCATATTGAAACTACTGAAAAAGAGTCTATTTATCCATTTTCCACAGTCCGAGAAATAAATACCAATATTTCTTTCCATTTTTCCCATATTTTGCAGGTCAGTGTCCCCCTTACTACCCCTTAAGAAACTAGCCTCAATCTAGAGATATAAAAATCAACAGAGGTGCAAGGTCAAACAGGTCAAGATCCTCCACATGACCCTATGGATGTTCAGGAAGACACCATTTCGACGCATAGTACGAGTTCTATTTTCTAGAAGTTTGAACCATTAATTCAATACCCTTAACAATGTTTCACAATCCTAGAGCTTCATCTAGAATGCACATAAGTGGTTAGTTTGGTACCTAGGATATCTAAGAAAGGCTCACACGTAGCTTCCAAGCTACTTCTACTAGTCCCGATGGTACAAACACCAAAATTGTTTTTGAAAGGTCAATTTCCAATAGACAACCACTTGCATAGAGATTTCTTGTGGACTCATCTATCACTAGTGGAGAGCTTGCAGATTGGTCCACACTGCAACTATTGAATATTATATGAGCATCAACTGATCATATCTAGCACATGATTTTCTCTATAGAGATGGCCAATGAAATGATCACGTAACAGACAAACTAGTTATGTCAGGATTTAGTTGCAGTGACCGAGGAAATAGACCAAGAATATGCATTGTGTGCATAGGATGAATCAATTGTTGAAGATGTCTCTAAAAAGTTTTCACAAGTTTGGCCCACATTCAAGAAGGTTACCTTGTAGTTTCTTGAAGGCATTTCCTTGGTTGCACCAACACAATGGGTTGAGATCATTGATGATTCTTGGTCACAGTTGAATACAAATACCAATAGTCTACGAAAATAAATGGATTTCATCCGACTGAAGTAAAAGGAGAAGCCACGGGCTATGATGGATAATATTACCCAGGTAGTGGTAGAAGGAAATCTCATTCGATATTCCCTTCATGACAAAATGAGATAATGTAGAAATATTTCCACGATCGTAAATGATTGGTTCAGTCTGTTAGAACAAAGGAGTAAGTCGGTAGAAGAGATGAGAGTCAATATTTAGTGGATGAATGCAGAAGCATAGTCCATCACTAACCCTATTGAGAAGTAGGTGAAGTTTGTTGAAATCAAAGAGGAAGACAACAAACTTGATGGGATGCACGAAGCTGCCCAAAAATCCAAGAGATAACTCATGGAATTAAAACATGAAGTTCAAGCTACATATGTCTAGATGCATGAACTTGTTTTTGTTGCAGATATAGAATGGAACACATTGCTTGCCACCAAGCTTGTAGAACTAGATGTTGCAGTGGCCCAAGAATTTGTTGTGGGAGCTTCAATTTTAGTAAGGAAGTGGTAGGAGCATGTGGAGCATTATGAAAACTTACTCCAACAAGCAGTGGAGATCATCCTAGAGTTGGGCCCTTCATTTGAAGGAGGCCCCAATAAGAAAGAAAAAGGTTGACTCGGGGTGAGTTAATGGTTGTGTTTGGGGCCTATTGGGACCTTCGTTTTTGGAAATTGATAAGGATAAAAGACACAATGGACAAAATCAAATTAGTCGCATGAAATTTAGAAGTCTAGAAGCATCGAAAGCATCTAAATGAACAATGCAACAAACAAAAGCTTCAGAAGAAGAAGAAAAAGGAAATATTGTGAGCATATTAAAGAATATAAGAAGTGGAGAAAAGTGGATTTGGTATGGTCAATAGGTTTTGTAAAAGACACAAAAGTATAAGTAAAAGGGCAATGTGATGGGATATGGTTAATGATGATGTCAATGCTAATGATATTTTTGTGATTGTTGGGTTCTATTAGTATCTGTGTGGTTTGGGTCTATTTTTCTATTTCCATGGTCGAGTATTGTAATAGTGTTAGTGGGTATCATTGTTTCATTTCCAATAGATTTTGAGTCTATATGCAATGTGCAAGATGTTATATTGCAGATCTGGGTATTGTGAGAAGTGAAATGTGAGAATCTAAGCTGTAGGAATGGTTTATACCACTACTTCTAATACAATGATATGATTTGGGGCCTACAATTTTTTTTCAGAGGTTATCTTTCATGCTATAAATGGATCTATAATGTTGTTGCATATATGCTTATTCTTTTCCTTTTCTAATGTTATATGAATGGTATTGCAACCTAAATTAATAGTTAACTTATGGATTTGAGTAGTATAGAAGTAGATATGATATTGCATTCTCTATAAGTCCTTTCATTTTTCAAGTCTTGACTGCACTTCGGGTGAGACCTCCTTCCCTTGCAGAAGGTTGAATATGCCAATGCACCTAGAATACAATGGTGCCTTTTTGTTGCAAACTACTGATAACCCTAGTCTCGATATTGCATCAACAACAATTACTCTTGTTTGGATCCTCATGTACTCACTCCTAAGGGAGTTCTTGGACCCTGAGACAATGCAAGGAATAAAAAATACCCTAGGTTTCGTCATCAAAGCTTCAAAGGTCACCAAATATACCAAGTATACCTCCTATGCTAGAATTTGATTTTATCTGAATGTTGTGGGATCCCCATCAGAGTAAATCATTATTTCATACCATGATGAAGAATGGAATTAATCCCTAGACTATGAGGACATCCCATTAAGATGTATAAAATTCCATGTCCACGGCCATATTTTTAGGGACTTCCCTATAAATCCTTTCAATACCACAAATAAATAAAAATAAGAGATAGATCAAGATGGCTTCTCAAATATCCCAAGAAAAATAAAGGGAGGAAGACATGCACCTAAAAAACCAACTAAGAATCAAGTTTAGAATATTGCTAATACTTTCCAAGCCCTAGAGGGGGAACCAAGTGAACCACGAGATGTTGAGAAACTAAAGGTTCGTAAGGAAGAACCCAATAAATATGATGCAATAGGGGAGGAAATACCTAAGAGGAGGAAGACATCCACAAATCTAGAGAAAGAACAAGTGGTAGAAGGAGAAATCGCGATGAAAGACACACAGGTCATGGAATATGAGTCGGAGAATGAAATGGATATCAATACGACCCATGAAATGTATATGGAGGAATTGAATGGATATGCCAGATATGTGTGTATCACATGGAGAAAAAACAATAAACAACCTGTCTATCCACCAACAAAGAAATATGAAAAGGGATATGTTAAAAGGAAAAAGGATTGAACGTGCTAAAGGAGCCTCATTATCCACCACAAAAAATATGTGTATAAAAACCAATCCCCTCAAACCCATGAAAAATATCCCAGGAGAAGAGAAAAAGAGAGGAAGAAATCCTCACAGACAGAAAATAGAAGAAATAGGTGCCCTACCGGTAGATTCAGGACAAGTAGTAGGCCCACTGGATAACTATTTCCCATATCAACCAAAAAGTTAATTATGAAGATCACATCATGTAATGTTAGATTTCTGAATGTTGTATCTAAACACAAAATTCTAAGAAAGAGAATCAACTAGGAAAACAAATATAGTTATGATACAAGAAACAAAATGTGACATGGGAATGATGAGAATAATAGCTCAGAAAGTTTGGAATGGATGTGAATCAGAGGTAATTTCATTTGAAGTATCCTTGGGAGGGTTAGTCACCCTCTGGGATCTATATTTCCTAGAAGTTAATACCTACTTAGCTAGTTAACAGATTCTCACAGTAAAATTTAGATTCATAGGAACAAGGGAAATGGGGTATTTCTCAAACACATACGGACCCTAGGCCCCTTTTCAGAATAGGGATTTCCTAGATGAATTAAATCTTTTAGGTAACACTTGTTGATGTTGAGGGACTAGAGAGTCCCCAACACCAACATTTTCAACCTCCCGCGGGGCTAGGCGAGAAGAGACGGGAATATCACCCTAGGCTTAAAGCCCCATACAAGAAAGCACATTGAACTCCAGGCCAATTTCCCCCTAACCTATAGTCCAAGCATGAATTCCTTTTCCTTGTAATTTTACTTTTAGTAATATTTGATTTTTTATTTAATTTATGATTTTTATGATATTTTACAATTTAATTTCTTCTATGTGGGGTTTCATACATTTGGAGTAACAAAAAATGAATAAAGAAAGTATAAATAATTGTTGGCATAGGGGCATACCCAGGGTTCAACGCTCAAGAGTACACCAAAAAAACCCTAACTACCAACCCTTTCGGCAACACCTACGAATCAGATGAAGTCTCACCTAAGGTAGAGGCAGGGGTGGTTGCGGGACTCAGATGTCTGCAACCTTAGCTGGGACACTGATCTGTGATTATATCTTTTACAGGGCACTTAGCATAGATCATTCATCAATATTCAACCCTTATGGTACTTCGCATATAGCACAGAGCATCGCAATGAATACTTAGACTAAAGATGATTCAGTACTTAGCCACATAAATATAGATTAGATTCAGAAGATCAAGCGCTAAGCATCTTATATATCATATCTAACATTCATTCATATATCATAAGAACAGAGCATAACTAGATATATTTAATCATAGCAAGCACTTAGCCAAGAAGGAGATAAACACATTAGGTCAAAGCACATAGCACAATACACAAAGTTACCATGGTTCACCCCCACCCTGGGGCTACGTCCACAAAGTCTTCTTCTTTATATTATCTCAGTCAAGCAGTTACAACACAGAGATTCAGTGACCCTTACTTCACATAAGACATAAGATCTGTGCATCTCGCTAGATCCTTCTTCCTTGCACTTCAACACAAAACTACAACAACTTTCACTTAGATTTTCAATCTCCTTACAATCATGCACAGAGAACTTACAATATACATCCAATCACACAGATCCAGCTACTAGCACTAAGCCTTTGGCTATACATCACATAGATGTAATAATACTCTTACTTCTTTACTTACATTTCCTAATTATCTATTTATAGATTACAAAATGGGACTAAGCATGGGCAAACCCACGGGTCAACATCCCTTTCCCTTTACATCAACCCAAAACCCTAAAAGGGGCCCAAAAATAGGTCTTGCTTCCCTAATTTCCGCTTCGAGTTGCGCTCCATCTTTGGCAAGTTGTATGCAATTCTTGGATATGTGCCTCCAATGTATGCAATTCCGGATTCTCTGTGAGGTTTTCATAAGTCTAGGCGCTTCTAGGACTCAACTGCTTTCATTCCAAGGAAAAGGTTTTTAATCGGCCAACTACGCTTCGAGCACTGGCCTCTCTTAGATCTCTTATTTCTTGGGGGGTCTTGGGCATGGTGCAGAGCTCCATATCTGTGATGCATTGTTGGAGTTGTTGGATTACTTCTTCTAGTTGGGTCACCTGTTTTGGGAGATGGTCTTCCACATTCACTTCTATGACCATCACAGAGTGTAGTGCCTTGTGAAACCTTTCCTGTACTTCAAGTTTCTCTGCTAGCAACTTTGCCTTTTCCTCATCCCACTTCTCTTTCACGGAAATATTTTCCCATTCTGCCTCATTCTGTTGTTCTAGAAGTGATTTATGTGCTTGCATCAAAGCCTGGGTGGCTTGTGTTGTGTCTTCTTGAGCTTGTCGAAGGCGAGCTTCGACTTGATCAATGATCTGGTGTAATTGAGTGGGCTCATTTCCTGTTCCTGATGTTGCGCTTATCAAGGGCGCTATAGAAAATGCTTGGCTGGACTAGAGTGCCCGCTGCACTTCTTTGAGTTAGCCCTTGATTCAGTTGAATAGCTCCTCCTTCTTTTCTTCTTTCTTTTCTCCGAGCTCTAGTGAAACATCATTCATCGTGGCAATTAAGAAGTCAAAGTCATCCAGGGTAAGGGTAGTTTTAAGCATTTTCTGGGTGACCTTAGCTTTCTTTCAAGAGGAGAGTTTTGGTGGCGTCATCTTTATTTTCATGGAGGGATCCTCCTTCTCTCTAGGTGGAGTAAGCTCGCCTCTGTTTTGTTCAACTTCTGTACCGCTTAGCTTGTCACCATCACCTCCCTGCGCAGGTGAGATCGAAGTAGTCTTCGTGGACATGCTAGGGACATATTCAACTTTGTCATCCTTCTTAGTCCTACTTGGCCCAAGTGTATTTGGCATAGATTCAGGGCTTTCCTCGTCGGACATGTCTACGGGGTCCATTGCAACAAGGAGGTCCGACGACCATTCCTTGGTAATCTCCTCCAAGTCATCTTCTGTCAGGTTGTAGTAGGATTGGAGATTTTTTTTATGCTCATCACCACACGTTGTAATATAGGTGAACTGGCGGTCCACGCTAAATTTCATCAAAGGTATAAACCTATGAAGTACATTTGGGGTGATTTGCGGTGTAGATTGAATTGCATTCTTCAGTTGGTTGAAGTAGGTGTGGAAGACAACATTGGACTGCCACTTCTTGTTCATGTCATTGGAGTACCATAGCGTATATAACTTCATGGCTAGTGGTTCGAAGGGTTCAATCTCCGAAAAAGTGGCTCACTCTAGCATTTCCCAAGTGATGAAAGTGATGAGTATGAGAAACCAACTAAAGTGGAACTCATACCCTATGTCTTGCGCTCCTATGCAATCCATCTCTAACTGGTTTACAAGATACTATGCCCAATTCATCTGTAGTCCCTCGGCACACTTCCCTGCGAGGTCAACTACGAAGCTAGTCACCTGTGTTGGTATGTTCTTATGAACTAACTTGCCTATGATCAACTAACATGCAAGGTGCACTATGCCACTCTGGATA
Organism: Picea engelmannii; assembly: GCA_009831015.1. NCBI lineage: Eukaryota > Viridiplantae > Streptophyta > Pinopsida > Pinales > Pinaceae > Picea > Picea engelmannii. The sequence goes on along the minus strand of ML786782.1, from coordinate 386,213 downwards.
GAGGCTACCTTGTAGCCTCGTGTACCCTTCTCTACATCGCCATAAGTTTCCTTTATCTGTTTTCCTAGTGCTTGGTCTGAGGTCTTTCCTGGGTAAAAGTATTATGGGTCAGTACCTTGCATGCTAAGTCTTTTGATCCGATTGATCAGAGTCGGATCCACAGTGATGTGGTGGTCCAACCATAAGTATCCGTTGTGGTAGCAAGACAACATCAACTTGACTCGTGCGTTGACTTCCTGGTGTCTGCCAAAGTGAGGGATCTTCATTATGTTGAGCAGTGTGGAATGCACGAGGTTCTGGGTCCAAGACTGTGGGACAATCTTAGGATTCCTTCCTTTAGTCTTGATTAAGTATTTATGTGGAGCTGACATGTTGTAGGTTTTGCGATCTCCAAGGTTAAAATCATTAAATTTCAATGCTACGAGCTTATCCTGGTCAGCACGTACTACGTGCACCCCTTTCAGAAGATACGCGGTGATCAAGGTGTACTCAAAGTCTCTGGGTGCACTGTCGCGGTTAATCTTGCCACTCAAAGGTGGTATGTAAACTGGTAGAATGCACAGGATCAGCTTGGCATTTGCAATATCGTCTATGTGCTTTGTTCTTGTCTTAGTCGTGGTTCTGGAAGGTCCTTCTCTATGAGCAGTGGAGGGAGAAGCTTGGACTCCTCCTGTCGATGATGCTTGCACACCTACAGAAATCCTTCTCTCTGACATGACTCTCTTAGCCATTAGGTCAATCAAAACTTTTTCAACTGCTTTCTCAACAACATTGAGCTCGTCTAACATACAAGCTTGGTTCCACTAGCTTAGGTGTGAAAATGAATTCAAAGACTACAATGAACAGTATGGGAACAAGGAAATGATCACAGGGTGAATTAATCTCAAGTTTTGGGCTCAAATTCTCACTTAGAAAAAATTATTCTCGGTGCGTGGTGCGATGGACTAAGTAGGGAAACTTAGCAACGGTCTGCTTGCAACGGATATGGGGCCTTCATTTACTTCGTTCTATCTGTTTTGGTGTTGTCCAATGGTCTATTGGGAACCCATAATTGTTTTTCAACCCATTTAGGGTAGAATTCAAATGGTTATATCGATCCAATGTCTATATTGCTACACATGGCGAAGTGTCAGATGTTGTTGTTCTGATATCTCGACAAAGCTCAATTCTTGTGATTTTTCCTTCTGCGAAGTTTCCTCTGGAGTCTTCTGTAACTTTTCGATTTTGTCCCTCTTATTACTTAGCTTCCTAGAATTTTTCCCAGTGAGCTTAGTCTTGGTCATCCTTTGTCCATTCTAAGTCTTATCTTCTCTCGACATAGTCACTTCACACTGCTTAGGTTCTTTCTTCAGATCCAAGGGTAATATTCCTTCATCATATGGATTAGGTATTTTGGTCTTCTGTGGTTCCTCTGATGCTCTTATAGCTTCGACATCCAGGTCCCTAGTGTTTAATAGCTGAGATCTGTTTTCTTGTACCTCCATCAAGTAGGCAATCCTTCTAGTCATAAATTCCATGAGTTCTTGCTTCTTCTATTCTAGGGCTTCCTTTTCGTCTTTCCTCCGGATCTGGTCTTTTTCAATCTATATCTTTCCTAACAAAGATGGAAATGGGGCATGGTCCTCAATAAATATAATGACTTTGAACTCTTCCTCTGTCGAAGTTCCATGGGTACTCATAGCTATCTGGGTAATTTTGCCACATAGGGTTACCATTTTTCCTTTAAATAATCCAATGGTTCCTAGTGAAGGGACCAGAGCATGCCTTCCTAGGGTTTCCCAAGTGATTTTTTTCATAATGTTCATCGGTGTTCCCTCATCCAGAGCATGGTCAATGTCGAAGTCTCCTATTCTTACTTCGATTTTCTCCTTTTCTTTGAATATCTCTGACAAACTGACATCCTTATGATCATCTAGGGTTTCTTTTATTTTCAGTAACATGATTTCTGATTCTTTCAGGGGTTCTTTCATAATTTTAGTCTCTTGATCTCCTTCAAATTTTGCTTGTTCCATATTTAGTTGTTGAAGTCTAGCAATCATTCCAGGGAAATCTAATACTTCATGTTCCATAGCTTTACAACAACGTCAGCTAGGGTTACTCCCAGGGCATTCCTTAGCAAGATGTCCTGGTCTTATGCAATTGTAACAAAGAGTTAATCGTCTCTTTCTCTTCCATGATCCCCAACTCTTCTTGTACTATGCGCTAGGATCATGATGGCTAGCCTACAAAAATTTATTTCTAGGATCCTACATCCATTGGTTAGTCCAAAAATTCTTTCTATGCATAGGTATAACATAGCTTTCATTATTCCTATCAGACCTATTCATATCAAACTTTATTTTATCTAACAATGCTCTAGTTTTCAAGCTAGGGAAACATCTATCAAGCGTACCTAAATTCATTCTTCAAAAACAAAAAAATTTCACTTATCTTACCTATATAGAGCACAAATCTTTCAGATCTAAAACTTGAACTATTCTTACCTTTACCAGAGGCTAGAGCTTACAGATCTTACCTCTTTTATGTGGAAATTTCTACGTTTACCTTTCTTAGAGCATAAAATGTTCAGATATCACTTATTTTCTTTAGTATCAACCTCTTTCTTGCAGATCTAACCTCTTTCCTTCAAATCTGACCTTTCTTTCTCGGCACAAAGCTTCGTAGGTCAAGTAGAATACTGTGCACTAGGGAAACAGATCTATGCATAGAGCTTATTTCGCACCAAGCTTTTTCTTCTTTAGTTCCCAGCAATCATAGTTCCAGGTCCCAGCAACAGGACCATTTGTTGGCACAGGGGCAGACCCAAGGTTCAACGCTCAAGAGCGCACCAACAAAACCCTAAATATCGGCCCTTTTGGAAACACCTATGAAGTAGATGAAGTCTCACTCAAGGTAGAGGCAAGGGTGGTTGCAGGACACAGATGTATGCAACCTTAGCTGGGACACCGATCTGTGATTATATATTTTACAAGGCACTTAGCATAGATCATTCATCAATATTCAACCTTTATGGTACTTCATAGATAGCACAGAGCATCGCAGTGAATACTTAGACTAAATATGATTCAGTATTTAGCCACAGAAATATATATTAGATTCAGCAGATCAATCACTAAGCATCTTATATATTATATCTAACATTCATTAATATATCATAATCACATAGCATAACTAGATCTATTTAATCACAATAAGCACTTAGCCAAGAAGGAGATAAACACATTAGGTCGAAGCATAGAGCACAATACACAAAGTTACCATGGTTTACCCCCACCCTGGGGCTACATCCACAAAGTCTTCTTCTTTATATTATCTCGGTCAAGCGGTTACAGCACAGAGCTTCAGTGACCCTTACTTCACACAGGACGGAAAATCTGTGCAACTCACTACATCCTTCTTCCTTTCACTTCAACAAAAAACTACAACAACTTGCACTTAGCTTTTCAATCTCCTTACAATCATGCACAGAGCACTTGCAATATACATCCAATCACACAGATCCAACTACTAGCGCTAAGCCTTTGGCTATACATCACATAGATGTACTACTACTCTTCTTTACTTACATTACCTAAGTATCTATTTATAGATTACAAAATGGGCCTAAGCGTGGGTAAACCCACGGGCCGACATCCCTTTCCCTTTACATCAACCCAAAACCCTGAAAGGGACCCAAAAATAGGTCTTTCTTCCCTAATTTATGCTTCGCGTTGCGCTCCATCTTTGGCAAGCTATCGCAGTCCCAAAAAACGGTCAAATATGACCAAGTATTCTTCAAAACTTGGTCAAAAGCCAACAATAATAAAAATGAAAAAGGAAAATGTTTTGTATTTATTTTAGCAATAACTAAAGCAAGATTAACCAAAATCTAGAAAAATTTAATACATTTATGTTAGTTTTAAAGTGATTTAATTAAAAGAAACATTTATTGAATAAACATTATTTTGAAGACTATAAAGGAGTAACATTTTAAGGATATAATATTTTTTTAGATTTTCCTTTAGAAGTTAGGATGTAAATAAAAATAATAAAAAAATCAAAATAGTAAAGTAAGCAAAAAGAAAAGTTTATACACATTAACAAGATAATAAATAAAACTTTGTACACATGATTATTTACAAAATAAACATGTTTTGTTTGTCTTTTTTTAGATTTTTATCTTTAATGTTGTATTAAAAGAAGATGAGGAAACCTGAAGATTTTAAAGAAATAACACAGAGATAGTTCAGAGTGAAAAAGAAATTGATCTTCATTTCAAATGTTTCCCATACAAGCTCTTGAATTTTCGAAACCTACAAGTCCCTACGTAGACTAGGGCCAGGTATATGATATTTGGTCACCCTAGAAAAATGTTACAATAAAGAGACCAATCGCGAAAAAGAAAAAGAAATTTGATCCAGAAATGGAATGGAGCAATGAAGGCGAATCACAAGGATAAAACCTGCATATAGAAACCGATTAGCACCGAATAAAATTGATCTTTAATACATCAAATAACAAGTAACCATTTACCTTATGAAATCCAACAAACTCATCTTTGCTTTATCCTTTTCGCTGCTTCGCAATACCCCCTACTGCCAACTATTTTTTCAATCCCTGTTGGATATGTAAAGGAAGAATGAAATCAAGTAGAACTCACAACACTCCAAGCATACCTCTCTCTAAATTTTCTGCCAAAGTTTTCTCTCTCAAACTTTCTCTAAATTCTTTCCTAAATTTATCTTCTTCCGAAAAATTCCTCCACCTAATGGTTGTGCTATGCTTCCTTTAAATTGTTTTGGTAGGTATTTATGGTAGTTAAGGTTGATTTAGTTATAACGAGTTGTAGCAAACCACTTGAAATGCTTTTTTTTTATATGATAAATAATAAAAAAATAAAACTCCATCGTGAACGAACTGAAGAAACGGTCTCAGATTTTCTTCAAAATAAAATCAAATTCAAGCTAACCGTTTGTGCATCGCCACACAACTTGTCGATATCTATTCTCTGATTCCTCCAAAAGCATCGTCTCTTAGAAAAATATTGTTGATAGACTCTTCAATCAACTTGATGGATTCTGGTTTTTTTTTCCTTAGGATAGAGAAGGAATAACATCTCAACAACATCAGCTCTATGCATCAATGAATCTCTGTGGTTTTCAAGGAATAACTCATTAACCTCCAACAAGGATTTATCATGCGGCACTCGGTGTGAGTAGTCACTTTCTGAAATACTACTGGAGCAAGGTCTTTTATTTCTTCACTTCCTTGAGATACTTTATAGTGTCAATACTAAATTGATCACTTGTAAACCAAACCATCTACCTTTCTTGAGATACTGCAATCCAATCATGTTTATTTATTTTACTTGGGTGATCTTTTCAAATATACAATGATAATAACACCTTCCAATAAAGCCAATCATGCAATAATTGTCCTGTATGCTAAGGACCGGTAATTCCTTTGTGCATGATCCAACTCAACAGAGTCTCTAGACAAAATTGTCTTCTTATCCTATGGAATCGAGCTATTAACATGCACCCTTATTCACTTCCAACCTTCTTTCCTGGCATAATTTATAGATGCATCAAGGTCACTATCAGTGGAGAGTAAGACCTTATCACCTTCATCTTCCTCATACAAAATCTGAGGTGGTCGAAGTTGATCAATATCATATCCTATTCATTGAACAACAATAGAAGAAATCTTTGTCAATATCTTAGTTCCATGGTTGAAACGATGAATACAACCCTTAGAATCACACAAATTAAAATCAAATGTATTTCTAGGACCTAATCGATATCCTATTTTTATTGATTATGTACCAGCAACTGACTGCCTTGGAGAGAAATCACTGCGACTATCCCCATCAATCTCCTGTGTGTTTGGATTTCCATTCTATAACAGAAGGATGTCGTTATGTATAGCCTACTAGTCCAACTAATTCATTGTAAAAGAAACCGCGATCTAGTGGAAATGAATTGCAAGACTCCACAACCATTTGCAACAATGATAATGCCTCCTCAAAGTCTTCTTTCTGAATGCTTCCACTAGATGATGGAAAAGTAGAGGAAATCTTTTCTTCTCCTAAAGAAGAAACTAACTTAACAGCTCCAATGATGCCCATACGCCTGTATATTGGATCTGGGTTTGAAATCTTATGTAGTTATTCATCTTGAAATCCTTCCAGATAATCCAAAATACTAGTTATATAAGAAGAAACGGGAACACTCTCTCGATAATGTTTATTGACAATGAAACTAGAGTGTCTAGAGCCAAATCCACTTCATATGAAACACCAGACCCAATATGTGTAACCAACAAACCTATTATTTCTTGTCAATGATAATTACCAATAAACTCCTCGAAGACCCGAACATATGCATGGATGTTAAATTTTCTAATGGCCAGTTCCTTACATGTCAAAAGAGACGCACTAAGTGAAAGAAGATCTTGGAAATATACCTGCAGTGACTCTCTTCGACCTTTTATGCATTGACAAAGTAGATTTTCACCAAAGAAACCACCAGGGGATTTCTTATGTATTACTTTCTCTACACTTTTATGTAGTGGACCGCCATTGGAAAAGATAATCAGAAGCAATAAAATATTGATTACTTTGTGATCGCATTCACTATCAAGAGCTTTTATCTCCTTCAAAATATTTTCATAGAGAAGACTTTGAAAATGAAGGCCAGATCTCATAGCCTCTAAAATAAGATCCTCAACATTGTCAACACTCAATTTACCTTTCAACTTCTTGTCTTTGGAAGCTTGAGTGTCAGAAAGTACAACAAAATACAAGTTTTCACGCATTTTTTCAACGATCCTCACTTAATCTCCTTCTATTTGGAGATTATTCATTCATAGCACAAATCTACTTTCATAAAGGGCTCAAAATGACGTAGGCCAAAACCTTTATGGGAATATTATTTCTTTATGTATGGAAAAGGTATGTGTATAGAACATTATGTAGTGGCTTGAAAACATAGGGTATAGTAATCCACATGATGATGAATTCAATACCATTTTCTTGGATAAAGAAGTTTCCATGTGGCATGTCACCCATAATATATAACACTATGTTTTTCAAGGACCGTTGGTGAGAGCATAAAAGATGATGAGAACAAAATATGGAAGACTTATTATAAAAGATTTTCCTTTTGGAGTCATGAGATAATTTAACATGCATAACCATGAAAAAGGCATAGTATAAGAGTATCTTGGAAAAGAGAAAATGTGGATGTAACATTGTTAAAAACCAAATATCAATATAGCATAAAAAAACCTCAGAATAAGTACTCAACGCCCTGAAAAAGAGACAAATTCAGATAATAAGCCTCTTCGAGGGGGAAACCTCCTTATGCCCACACAAATGTACAATTTAAATATGATTCCAAATGAAAATGTCTCCTTGGTATATATAGGATACTAGGAGGTATAATTACAACTAATGGAATAAAGCCGACATAAATAAAATAAATTACTAATGTAATATTATCCAATTAAGAGGTAATGAGCCAATATTAGGGCTTAACATGCCCCTCCCCTTGAGACAAGTGTTGTCTGCAACGCTTGAGTAGCTCTGGATTCTTCTGTATAAAAGACTCATCTTTCTAAGTGGAATCTTTAGCCGATAGTTTCCTCCATTTAATGAGATACTCTGAAATGGATCTATTCCTCAGCTGGCGAACTCTTATGTCAGTGATGGATTTAGGCTTGAGGGACATCTGTTTGTAGTATTAAAAACACCCAATCCCCTACTTCAAAACTTTTTTCACTACGATGTTGATCTGCTTGTTGTTTCATGCGATTTTGTGCCATGGTTAGGTTGTCCTTTAAGATTTGGAGAACTTGTTGTTGATGCTCGATGTGATCTTCCACTGCTTGAACCTTGGATTTTTCTTTTAGAGAATAAGTGATGGAAGGAGGGTGGTATCCATAGAGTGTTGAAAATTCAACAAGAAACATGTGTCTAATTTACTTTTCCGTTAAATAAATTGGACAATAAATATTAATCTATTATCTCATTTATAACTGAGTGATTTGGAGTTGTAACGGAATTATAAGTGTAGTTAAGTGAGTTAATCTTAGTTGTACTAGTTTTAACTAATCTTGCACTAGTGAGAGTTCAGTGAATTAAATATTAATTAATTCACAATCATTGAACTCACATGCAACTGAAGATTCACCACGGTTAACTACATGCATGTCAGATCCAGTGGAGACCTAGTTGAGATAACAAGTGAAAGGGACAGTTTGGATATGAGTTGTGATTTGAGTGAAGTGCACTCATGCAATCACACATGTAGTGGATATGCTCATGATCATGTGAAAACTAGGCAATTCGAATTCATTGTGAGAATTCTAATTGTAGAGATTGTGCAGAGGAGGCAGGTTGTTTGGAGCCAAAAATTGGCACATGTATTTGTTGAGTTTTGTATGGAAGTGTGAGACGATTGTATTGTACTGAGATATCTTGGATTAGAGTTTTGTATGAGATTGTTTCATGATCCATGATATACATAATATATGATAGTGGGGTTTTTAGCTTTACGCTTTCCCGGAAAAAACTTTTGTCTTATGTGTTCTTGATATTTCACTTTGTGATCATGGTTTAATTTCTGCAAGAATATTAGTAGAAGAGATTATGTATTTAACAGTGGCATATAATTGTTAGAACATGAGAATTGCAGGAAATACTTAATTTGTATTGAAATTTCTACATGGTATCAGAGCCACGAAGCCACGGAAGTGAGGTGCGAAAATAATAGTATTTTCACAGGTTCTGTCTCTGGCAGGGTGCGGACCTTAGTATTGAAAACTTCACACCTTTCTGAGTGCTAGAATTCTCCCACCCTACTCAAAGGAGAGGTGTGAATTTCATTAAGATTCTCACAGGCTGCTTAAAGGAGAGGTGTGAACCTCCCTCACCCCATTGTGAATTACAATGTGAACTCCCTCAACAAGTTCGCAGGCTAGACACAGGTGAGGTGCGAACTTCCCTCAGGCTAGACACAGGTAAGGTGCGAACCTCCCAGGGAAAGAGGGATTGCAGCAGTTGAGTTTTTGGTTGGATAAAATTCGAATTTGCAGGAATTTCTTAGTGCGACAGTTGATTCAATATCAAAATGGCTTTCAATGGCTTGAGTTTGGAGTATGCACTAAAGGGCAGCTTGAACTACATTGCTTGGAAGGACAAGATGGAAGCAGTACTCGAAGAAAATGGATTGAAGGAATACATTGACAAAGATGTTCCTAAGCCAGATGCGACAGATACTGCAAATATTAATGCATGGAAAAAGAAAGTGGCAAAGGTGAGGAGGATTATGTTGGAGGGAGTACGAGACCACATTGTCTCAAGTTTCCATGGGAAAGACACACCACATGCAATGTGGAAGGTTTTGATGGATCTGTTCCAAAATAGTAGCAACCATAGGAAATTAGTGCTCAAAGATAAACTCAGGAAGATCAAGATGGAGAAAGGCGACTCCATTCCAAAATATCTCACGAAGTTTGTCCAATGTCGGGATGAGCTTGGAAGTGTGGGCATAACAGTCGATGTTGATGATTTGGTGAGCTTGTCTCTCCTAGAACTTCCCAACAGTAGGCACAGTTATCAATACTCTGTCAATGGAAGGGGAAAATTTCCAGATTGGGAATGACTATGGTCAGATATAGTGCAAGAGTAGTTCAGGTGGAACACCAGAGATGGATCTTCATCAAAGTGTGACGATGAAGATGATTGTGCTTTGACTACCAAGGAAAGGAAAGGGAAAGGGAATAAATTCCATTCAAAATCCGAGTCTAAAGTCAAGAAGATGGATTTGTCCAAAGTGAAGTGTTTTCACTGTCACGAACTTGGGCATCTCGCTACTAATTGTCCACAGAAGAGGAAGAACAAGACGGTTGTTGGAGCTGCAATTGGTGAGGCTCTTGTCTTGCAATTTGAACTTGACTTCTCTTTGATCGCATGCATGGCTTCAAGTGCATCGGGATCGGTGTGTTATTTGGATAGTGGTGCTTCCTACCACATGACAGGAGATAAAGAGTCTCTCAGTGACTTGGGGGAGAAAGATCTCAGAATGCATACAGAGATGGGCGATGATGGACGATACACTGCGACTGGTATTGGTACCATTACCTTTCAGAGGGAATCAGGTAAACCATTTCAATTGAAAAATGTTATGCATGTTCCAAGTCTGAAGAAAAACCTGGTCTCAGTCGCAATGTTGGAGGACAGAGGCTATGATGTTCTTTTCAGTGGTGAAAAATCCTACCTACGACATAAAGCAACGGGTCAAGTCAAGAAGATAGGGATTCGAGTTAAGAATATATACATGATGAAGGTAGATGGTTGTGATGCCATGGTGGGCAAGGAATAAAAAGTGGTGAGTTGGGATGAGGGTGAACTATGGCACATGCAATTGGGCCATATTCATCATGGAGCCTTGAAGATCATGCAGCAAATATCTACTGTACTTCCAATGGGAACACTTGCTCAGTTAGATCAGTGCAAGGGGTGCACCCTGGAGAAGTATGTAAATTCCACCTTTCATGAAAAGGAGAATCATGCTTCAGTGATCCTGGAGAGAATTCACACAGATGTGTGTGGACCATTCTCGGTTTCTTCAACAACAAAACATAGGTATTATGTTATTTTTGTTGATGAATTTTCTCGTAAATGCTGGATATTCTTCATGCAGAATAAGGATCAAACATTCTCAAAGTTCTGTGAGTTTAAAACATTGGTGGAGAAAGAGTCGAGGAAGAAAGTGATGGATCTAAGGAGCGATAATGGTGGAGAATACATCTCTAATGAATTCAAAGACTTCTGCAGCAGAGAAGGAATTCGAGGAGAACTCATAGCGCCTCATAACCCACAACAAAATGGGGTCGGGGAGAGGAAGAACAGAATGATCATGGGTGCAGCACGAGCAATGTTGCATGATCAGGGCCTACCAATGCATTTGTGGGCAGAAGCATGCAATACTACGGTTTATGTGCAAAACCATTGTCCTCATAGAGTACTTGGCATGATTACACCTGAAGAAGCTTTCACTGATAAGAAACCCAATGTTTGTCATTTTAAGATTTTTGGCTCATTTGTTTATGTGCATGTGACCAAGGATTCCAGGAAGAAGCTGGAACTGACTGGTGAAGTTGGGATATTTGTGGGGTACACAAAAACAACCCATAATTATCATTTGTATTTTCCAAACAGTAAGATGACTGTTATGCGACGGGATATAAAAATTGATGAGGGGAAAGCCATGTGGTTGTCGCTTGAGAGGGAGCTAGACTTGCATGTAGAAGAGGAACTATTGGTTCCCAAAGATGATTCTCAAGATGTGGATTAGCCACATTAGGAGGTTCATGGAGTGGAGGAAACCACTCAAGCAGAGCCATCCATCATAAATGGAAGAAAGCGCACCATGGAAGATGACAGATTGAGACTAGATGTTGCACAGAATGTAGGAGCCCCTACTTCATAGCACAGACAGAGACAGTCTCCTGATCGATTTGCTGGATGCATGGCTCTCATGAGAAAATGTATTGTGACTGAACCATCTTCCTTTCAGGAAGTAGTGCAGCATCCCACTTGGGTTGATGCTATGGTAGAGGAGTATGACTCCATTGTCAAAAACAGTGCATGGGAAATTGTCCCAAGACCGATCGACAAATCAGTGGTAGGTTCGAGATGGATCTACAAGGTTAATAAAGTTGTTGATGGGAGTGTGGAGAAATACAAGGCCAGGTTTGTGGCCCAAGGCTTCTCACAGATCAAGGGGATAGATTATGATGAGACCTTTGCACCTGTCGCAAGGTACTCTTCCATAAGATCCATCCTTGCACTCTCAGCGCAGATGGGCTGGTGCATTCATCAGATGGATGTAAAAAATTGTGTTTATCAATGGGATCATTGAGGAAGAAGTGTACATTGAACAACCAGAAGGTTTTGAGACCTTTGACAAGGATTCACATGTGTCAGACTCAAGAGATAATTGTATGGGTTGAAGAAAGCACCCCGTGCTTGGTACACTTGGATAGACAGCTATTTCACTGGATTGGGCTTCACCAAAAGTGAAGCGGATGAAAACCTATACCAATTTTTTGTGGAGGGTAAGCTCTTAATCATTTTTATTTATGTTGATGATTTAATACTGACTGGTGATGAGTAGCTGATACACTCATGCAAGGAGGATCTTGCAAAGGAGTTCGATATGAAGGATTTGGGCCTTCTTCATTATTTCCTTGGATTGGAAATATGGCATCGAGATGGTGAAATCTTTGTGTCTCAAGGAAAGTATGCAAGGGAGATATTAGGTAAGTTTCACATGGAGGGCTGCAAACCCATGGATACTCCTCTTCTAGGAAACTAGACGAAAGAGGATGCTACTTCTAGAGAGGTAGTAGATGATATTGTCTATCGACAGTTAGTGGGTTCTCTAATGCATTTAGTGAACACGAGACCAGACATTTGCTATGTGGTTAACCAGCTAAGTCAAGCGATGGTTAATCCTACCAAACTCTTTTGGAAGGTGGGTAAGCATGTACTGAGATATCTGAAGGGCACATCTGAGTATGGATTGTGGTATAGAAAGATGGATGAGGTGAAGTTACATGGCTTCACGAATGCATATTGGGTGGGAATCCCAACGGACAGAAAGAGCACATCAGGGGGGATATTTAGTATCAGATCTACAGTTGCTTCTTGGTACAGCAGGAAACAAAGATCTGTGGCACTTAGTTCAGTGGAAGCAGAATACATGGAAGCAAGTCAAGTTGCATGTGAGGCTATCTGGATGAGAAAGATCTTGGTTGGTTTGTTTGGTTCTCATTTAGATCTGACAGTGATTCATTGTGATAATCAGAGTTGCATTAAAATCTTGATTAATCCTATGTTTCATGATAGATCTAAGCATATAGATATCCGGTATCATCATCTCAAAGATTGTGTGTAGCAGAAGATCATGTTGCTTCAATACATTCCTATGGAAGATCAAGATGCAGACATTTTGATGAAGGCACTCACTAGGAGCAAATTCGAATATCATAGAGACAAGATTGGGGTGAAGGATAATCCCTTTCTTTTTGAGAGGGAGTTTGAAAAGTCAACAAGAAACATGTGTCTAATTTACTTTTCCCTTAAATAAATTGGACAATAAATATTAATCTATTATCTCATTTATAACTGAGTGATTTGGAGTTGTAACAAAGTAAGTGTAGTTAAGTGAGTTAAGCTTAGTTGTACTAGTTGTAACTAAACTTGCACTAGTGAGAGTTTAGTGAATTAATTCACAATCAGTGAACTCACATGCAATTGAAGATTCACCACGGTTAACTACATGCATGCCAGATCCAATGGAGACCCAGTTGAGATAACAGGTGAAAGGGACAGTTTGGCTATCAGTTGTGATATGAGTGAAGTGCACTCATTCAATCACACATGCAGTGGATATGCTCATGAGCATGTGCAAACTGGGAAATTTGAATTCATTGTGAGAATTCTAATTACAGAGGTTGTGCATAGGAGGCAGGTTGTTTGGAGACAGAAATTGGCACATGTATTTGTTGAGTTTTGTATGACAGTGTGAGACAATTGTATTGTATTGAGAGCTCTTGGATTAGATTTTTGTATGATATTGTTTCATGATCCATGATATACATAATATATGATAGTGGGGTTTTTAGCTTTATGCTTTCCCGGAAAAACTTTTGTCTTATGTGTTCTTGATATTTCACTTTGTGATCATGGTTGAATTTCCACAAGAATATTAGTAGAAGTGATTATGTATTTAACAGTGGCATATAATTGTTAGATCAGAAGAATCGCATGAAATACTTAATTTGTATTGAAATTTCTACATAGAGTGCCATAAATGGTGTCATTTTTGTTGCAGTATGAAAGGAAGTGTTATACCACCATTCTACCAAGGGTAACCATTTGAACCATTGTGTTTGTTTATCATAGACAAAGCAACGAAGGTAGCCTTCCAAACATTTTTTCATTATCTCAGTTTGTCCATCAGATTGAGGATGATAGGATGAGTTATGAGCCAATTGAGTACCCACACAAGAAAATAATTATGTCCAAAAATGTCCAGTGAAGATGGGATCTCTGTCACTTACAATAATCTTTGGGCTTCCATGTAGATTTTGAACTGTCTCCATGAATGCGGTGGAAACTATACTAGCTTTGAAGGGATGAGAGAGTGCACAAAAGTGTGTGTACTTGGTCAGACTATCAACAATCACCATGATTACACTCTTTCCTTCAGACTTCAGAAACCCTATGATGAAATCCATGGAAACCTCCTCCCAGCGCTGACTTGACTTGGGATGGCTAATGGTTGTAAAAGACCTGGGGTCTTAATTGTTTCCACCTTATTTTGTTGGAAAACCAAAAATTCTTCCACAAACCTTTGAACATCAGTTTTAAGTCCATCCCAAAAAAATTCCCTCTTGACTCTATGGTAGGTTTTCAAAAATCCCAAGTGCCCTCCCACTGGAGAGGTGTGCAATTCCAATAATACCTTTTGTTTGAGTTGGGAGTTCTTACATAAATATAAGCGATCTTTGTACCATAGTGAATCATTTTTCCATGTAAATGTATCTAATGCACTGGAATCCTACTGCAACCTTTGAATGAGAGTCCACTCTTTTTCTTCATTCTTCCATTCATCCCTTGCTTCTATTATCCAATCGGGTTGGATGATCGATATAGCATAGAGAAAGGCATCAACATCTTCATCCTTTCTTGAGAGTGAATCTGCCACAACATTTTGCTTCCCCTTTTTATAGACGATTTCAAAATCATAACCCAATATCTTGGTTACCCATTTTTTTAATTCTTCTGAAGACAGTATTTGTTCCAAGAAGTATTTAAGACTATCATGTTCTGTTTTGACCTTGAAGTGCCTACCTATTAGGTAAGGATGTCATTTCTTCAATGCATGTAGTATTTCCATCATTTTCTTCTCATAAATGGGTTTGTGTAAGTCCCTTCCCTTGAGTGGTCAACTTTCAAAAGCTAGGGGCCTTCCTTCTTGCATTAGGACAACACCAATTCCATTTCCCGAGGCATCACATTCCACAATAAATGTTTTTGTGAAGTCTGGAATGGTCAAGACAGGAGCTTTGCACATCACCTCTTTAAGTTGTTCAAAAGAATTAGTTGCCTCTAGAGTCCATGAAAATGCATCCTTCTTAGTTAGTGTCATTAAATGTGCTGCTATTCTTCCATAGTGTCGAACAAACTTGCTGTAGTAACCTGTCAAACCCAAAAATTCTCTAAGATTCTTCAATTTTTTGGGAATCGGTCAGTCCATCATGGCCTTAATATTTTTAGGTTATACACCTTCATGAGATACAATATGACCCAAATACTCTACCTCCTTCACTCCAAATAAAAATTTGGATGGTTTGGCATATAGTTGTTGCTCCTTTAGTAGTTGTAGAACCTTGTCAACATGTCGCACATGATCCTCCCAAGACTTGCTATAGATTAGTATATCATCAAAAAATACTAACACAAATTTTTGAAGGAAGGGCTTGAAAATGGAATTCATCAACCCTTGGAATGTGGAAGGTGAATTTGTAAGGCCAAAAGGCATGACCAAAAATTCATAATGGCCTTCAAGAGTTTAGAATGTTGTTTTTTGGATATCTTCTTCCTTCATTCTAATCTGATGATACGCTGAACGAAGATCCAATTTTTTGAAATAGATTGCTCCATGTAGTTCATCTAAAAATTCATCAATGATGGGAATAGGAAACTTATCTTTAATAGTGATCTTGTTGAGCTCTATATAATATGGACACATATACCATGAGTTATCTTTCTTGAATACCATTACCATTGGTGCAGAGTAAGAACTTTGGCTAGGTCTAATAATGCTAGCCTCTAACATTTATTAAACCATGCGCTCAATTTCACTCTTCTGGGCATAAGGGAATCTGTATGGCCTGATGTTAGGAGAAACACTCCCAGGAATTAGGTAAATTTCATGATCATGATTTTGAGTGGGTGGAAGACCTTTGGGAATATCTTCAAATAATTTGGAATGCTTATCAATGATCCCTTGGAGATCTTGAGGAATATATGGCTTAGATGTTTGAACATCTAGTGAGCATAGTTGTGCAATAATGCCTTGATGCCCCTTTTTCAATAATTTTTTCATGCCATTAGAGCTTATCACCTTACCAGGTTTCCCTGTGATACCTCTTAACTCAATTTCTTTTCCTTCCAATGAAAAGTTCTTGAAAATTAAAAGCCATTGTTCCTAATGATTGTAACCATTAGATTCCTAGTACAACATCAGCACCACCCATGGGTATAGAAATCATTGGACTATTCATTACATATTCCCCCATAGAAATATTGATCTTATTGCATTTTCCTGAGCAATTGATAGTTCCTCCATTTGTAATCATTACTTGAAACTCTGGCACTAGATATACAAAGCAATTGAGAGCTTTGGCTAATTTATAGTGAATGAAATTATGAGTACTGCCATAATCAATTAGGACTATTACCTTTTTATTTTTTATGTATCCTTTGATCTTGAGGGTTTGAGGAGTGCTAATTCTAGCCAATGCATTACACGATATCGTGGGAGTCAACTCTTCAGACAAAATTGCTTCTATGTTTTCATCTTGAGATGTTTCTTGTTCTTGTTCTTCTTCCTCTTCACAATCTATGTAGACTAATTTCTTCTCACCACACTTATGTCTCTTACTGTACTTGCTGTCACAATTAAAGCATAAACATTTTTCTTTTCTTTCCTCCAATTTTTGAGGTGTCAACCTTGTAGGTTGAGGTGTTTTAGAAGACGGAGCATTATTCTCTCTATAGATGTTGGGATTGGTCCTTCTAGTAGCCATATTTTTACTTTCAACATTCCGTGCCACCTTACATGAATTCTCCAATGATTTGGGTTCCCAAAGGAGAACCTCATGTTGAATGTTATCCTTTAAAGTTCCTATGAATACATCAATCAAGTGCTCATCTGGAATATCTGTTACCTTTATATTAAATCTTTGGAAGTTCTCAATGTGCTCTGTAACTAAACCCTTTTGCTTGAGATTTATCAATTGGCTAAAGAAGCTATTCCTCCTTGTATCCTCATAGTATGCTATCATTTCTTCCATGAAAATTGTCCAAGTGACGAGTGATTTGTGAGAACAAAGCCATCGATACCATACAAATTGATTGGGTTCTAAATATAAAGAATCAATTTGTACCTTTTGTGTATGTGGCACATTATGTAGATCAAAGAATTGATCCATCTGAAGTATCCATGTGATTGGGTCCTTGCCATCAAAGTTCCTCATATCGATCTTAGGAATGTGGTTGGTATTCAACCCAAAGTTGGAATTTCTCCACTATTGATTCACCTTCCTTGTGTCCTCATCATGAATTTCATGGGATACATTTTCACTTTCAGGTGTCCTCTCTATTATGAAATTTTTCAATCCTTCCATGATCTCCCCTTTTAAACCCTCCATCATCTCTTGTAGTTCATCTTTTGTTATTGTCTTCTTTTGTAAATCATTTATATCCCTACGCATTTCTTCGCATTCATCAAGAGTCCATGTAGGATTATTTGGAGGCTTATTTGGTGTAGAAGTTCCCTTTTTGGGCGGCATGTTGGCCAAGTATCACTTTTGAACCTTGATTTTGAGGTGGTTCTGATAGACAATATTTCTTCTTCTGTATCTCCAAAGTTTCAGCCCTTCTAGGTATGAAACTTTATTTTTTGTAGTTCTCTGATATTTATTTTCTCCAATGCCACAGGTCTGATCAAAATTGGATGTGCCAAGTGGAATTTATGGTAACTTCCCCACAACTTTCTGATTTTTGGACTTTCCAGGAGATGTCACTTGTATAGCATGCCTTGCACAAAATAATTCATATAAAATTTTGAAACTCGTATCAGAAATACTACAGACTGTCCACTATCCAATGCAGCCAGTCTCACTTAATTTGGATAGTAGGAAGAATTTATGATTGTCTTACCTTGAACACCTTCTTGAGACTAGTCAATAGGACTAGTCAGATATCCTATCTTCCACAGGGTGTATCTACAAATGTAAGACGAAGCAGAAGCTAAACTTTTTACCATAGATACATTACTAATTTTTGTGAATACCCTCTATATTTTAGGGTCTGAAACATTACAGAAAAAAATTTATAGCGAAAATTCCGCAATGGCTCAATTCAGGATGATTCCAGAACCCTATCTTGCACAGGCTGTATCTCTGAAATTATAAGGCCTTAGGAGCCGAAATTTTAACCCAACGTACCTTGATCAGTCTAATAAATATACACCGAGTCGTTTCTTCTGAAACGATGTATAAAAAAAATTAGAGCAAAAATGTTAAGGTGTCTCAGATGTAGCAGCAAAACCCCAAGACCGTGAGCTCTAATACCATATGTTAAGAACCAAATATCAATATAGCATAGAAAAACCTCAGAATAAGTACTCAACACCTTGAAAAAGAGAGAAATTTAGATAATAATCCTCTTCAAGGGGGAAACCTCCTTATTCCCACATAAATGTACAATTCCAAGATGATTCCAAATGAAAATGTCTCCTTGGTATATATAGGAGACTAGGAGGTATAATTACAACTAATAGAATAAAGTTGACATAAACAAAATAAAATTACTAATGTAATGTGCCCCAATTAAGGGGTAATGATCCAATATTAGGGCTTAACAAACATTCCATGACTTTTAATGAAAAGTATAATAAATATATAATAATATAAATATTTTTGAAAACTTGATATGATATGGAATGAAATATTGAAGGTTATGAGTGAGATTATAACAAGGTTAAGAGCGGGGTCAAAAGGGATAACATGCCTTTTGAATCATAGGTCGAGAACCATGATGGTTTTGCCAAGAACCTTACGCCAAAAACTTGTAATGAACTTGATTCCATGTGAATGATCATGTAACTTTCTTTGAAGTGTAGAGGTAACTCAGCAAGAGCGCGTACAACTTGCGTAAGAAATTGCAGAATGAGGGGGGAGCCTGCAATGCTTTGCCGGCTAAGTATTGTTGACAAAAATCGTCATCAACAACACTATGCATAAAATATCATGGGTAGTGAGAGGGAATTTCAACATGATTAATTCCCCTCTAGAAAATAATGGTGGCACCCAAACACTAGACCCTGAGAGTGCAGCCCTTGGGGTTATAATAAAGCGTCTCAAATTAATTAACGTCCATGCGAGGAGTGGTTTGTTTACTTGGAAGAAGAAATGAGAGAATGATAAAAGGATTATGGTCCGCTTAGACATATTATTTCTCTTAGAAACCTTTTTCCAATCCAATCAGACCCTCTCAGTGGATGTCCTTCCACATTTCAGTTTTAACCATTGACCCATAGTTTTAGAATGGAATCGAATCTTAAAGTAAGGAACAAAACCCTCCCATTTTGAAATTTTTCTGGCTAGACCACCTTGAATTTCTATAGAACCTGGAATTCTAGTTGAGGTATCAGGAGGAACTATAGGGAACAAAGATGTATCAGTTTCAAAAAAGTCTCAAACATGTTCTCTAATGTATTAAGAGATGGAATAAAGATGTCTTCAAAAATATCTTTAAGGAGAAAAGAAAGCTGGAAGTAGAGATGAAGGAGATCCAAAAGGAGGGGATTCAAGGGATTCATTCAGAGGCTATTATCTCCAGTGAGGAAGAAGTAATACTGGAATTTCTTAAAGAGACAAACAAGAGGAAATGTTGTGGAAACAAAATTCTAGAATCCGTTGGCTTAAAGAAGGGGATAAGAATACCAAATTATTTCACAATGCCCTCCTGAAAAGAACAAGAAGGAACAAAATAACGTCCCTCAAATGTAGAGGAGGATACATCAAAGAAACTCAAGAGATATTGAGGAAGGATTAACTAACTACTTCAATCACCTTCTTACTGAGCCAAATCTCAACAGAGAGGAAATGATCAATATAATCATAGAGGTTATTCCCCCCATTGGTCTCCCCGAAAGAAAAAAAATCAAATTTTAATGTGACCAACATCTATGGAGGAAGTGGAAGCTATTATGAAATACATGGCTTCTGGGAAAACCCTGGGACCTGATGGTTTCACCATTGATTTATTTTAGGCTAGCTGTTCTATCCTAGCCATGGATATTTGGGATCTAGTTGAAGAATCCCGAAGCTCTATATCCATCATTTAGGCCTTCAATGCCACCTTCATCACCTTAATTCCCAAATTAAAGGGGGGAAATTCATCAGATAATTTTCTCCCTATCTCCCTATGTAATATCATTTATAATATTGTTTCTAAATTAATAGCTTATAGGATTAAACCCATCCTCCCTATTATTATCTCTTAGGATCATGGGGGATTTGTGGAGGGAGGGAAAATTTTGGATGGGATAGTAGTGGCTCCTGAAACAATCCACTCCCTAAATGCCTTAAGAAAATCCAGGATGTTGATGAATTTAGATATGTCTAAAGCCTATGATCGCATGAATTGGAACTTTCTGAGATAGATGTTGTTAGCTTTTGGCTTCAGGATGGACTAGGTTGAGTGGATTTTAAACCTAGTATTGAATGCCTTTTCTCCATCTTATTGAATGGTTATCCCTACATAACCTTTAAACCCTCTTGAGGCATCAGACAAGGGGACCCCATATCCCCATTTCTTTACATTATCATGGTATAGGGCCTTAGAAGAAGTATAACCCAAGCTAAATAGGAATGGGAAATCAAAGGCATATCCCTGCTTTCTCTAAAAGAGGCTTTATCTCATCTTCAGTTCATGGATGATACTTTATTAATGGGTCAACCAAATTTTAGATAAGCCCATGATTTCAATGGAGTTATGGAAATTTTCAATCACATCTTTGGGACCCTTATCAACCTAGAAAAATCCCAAATCTTTTTCTTTAACACTCCCATCCTGATCCATAGAAACATTACCAACCTTTTATCCTTTCATTAGGAATCCCTTATTTTTAAATATTTGGGGGCTCCCCTCCTAGCCAAGGCTCTCCATAAACCATCTTGGGAAGATATCATAGTTAAAATGGAAGTTAAACTATCTAGCTAGACTCATCATTTTTTATCTCCTCCAGGGACGATCCTGCTATTCAAATCATTCCTCGTGTCCATGCCTATGTATCTTTTCTCAATTGTTGCAGCACCCAAAACATTTATGAAGAAAATCAAGAATCTACAATGCACTTTTTTGTGTTGGGGGGGGGGGGTGAGAGAAAGGAAAAAAATAGGCTTTGGTGGCTTGCAAAAATCTATGCAAGACAAAGGATAAGAGAGGTCTTGATATTAGGGAGGATCAACTAATAGGCCAAGAAATGGTAGCTAAAATATAGTGGATATGAGTGAAAAATACCAACTCCCTATGGGATAATTCATGGAAAAATAATATTCCCCACAAATCCCCCACGAGGAATTGATACATGCCGAAGAAGACAATCTAGGGTCCTTGATTTGGAACAATTCTTGGAAAAATTGGACCATGGTTCAACACCAATACTTTTGGGAGGTCCACAATGGACATTCAAACCTTTTTTGGTAATACTCTTGGGATGAGCTTCCCATACTAGGGAATTCAGAGCATTTACAATACTTGAGATAGACAATGGAATAGCTAGGTTGGGAAAAAATGTACCATTATTGGTAGACTCAGCAGGGTAGAACAAACCCCTATGTGATAACATGGAAGGCATTGGAGAAATGACTAGTAAGTTGGGCTCAAGACAAAAAAAGATTAATGCAGAAGGTTTTGGTGGAAATACAAATAGAAATATGGGAAGGGGGTGACATTATCATATGGGTTAAATAGGGTGATGGTAATTTCCGTGTGAAATATGCCTACATTTCAATGTTGGACCTAAGAAAGGAGAACTGAAGACCAATTTGGGGGAAGTTTTGGCATCCAAATATCTGGCCTAAGATCTCAACTTTCCTATGGCTTGTGGATATAAGGAAAAACCTAACCTGGGATGGTCTTCTTTGTAGGGATTTTATTGGATCCTTCATGTGTATCCTCTTCTTAGAAGTAGAGGATTCCATGGACCACCTTCTAGGATCTTGCAGGACTGCTACCCATTTATTGGACAAAGGAGTTGCATTATTCATAATGATGGACCAGATCTACCATGACACTCCAAAAACATTAGAGGCATGGAGGGGAAATATCTTTATGAACCCAATTATAAATATATCTTGGAACACATTCCCAAGATTTCTACTCTGGAATGTTTAGAAAGAAATAAATAGACGAATTTTTATGGACAAATCTCTTACCAGCAACCAAATCTAGGAAATCATCTGAACCAATGTGCAGGAATTGATTGCAACAACTTGGTTGGAACATGTCACAAAGTTCAAGAATCATGAAGCCCACATTTTCAAAAATTGGAATTTTGGGCCCTGTATGAAGTAGATGTATACCACGACAAAACCCATGTGAGAAAGATTCAAGGAGCATTGGATACAACCCCAAGAGGTATTCCTCAAGATGATTTTCGATGGTTACTCCAAAGGTAATTTAGTACAATCAGGGGGCAAGGTGTTCAAAAATCACCAGGGTTAAGTGAATCTCATTTACGCCTCAAACCTGGGTACCTCGTCAAATAACATGACAGAGTTGATTGAAATCCTATGAGGGCTATCAATAGATAAATATAAAGGATTCAGAGCCTTCATTGTGGAAGGTAAATCCTGAACCGTGATCCTCCAGAAAATATCTTGAGACACTAGTATTTGACACATGGTCTCTCAGAAACAATGCATGTTGCTAGGTATATCCCCATCATAATTCATGATCTAGTTCATTGTAAGGATAATGTGTTAGCTAATCATATGGCCAACGTCGAGGTTTCAATGCCCGATGAGAACCAAATCTGGAAGGAGGGGGGGGCACTACCAAGAGAGAACCAAGACCAACTCGAACGATGTAGATAGGTGGTTATGGTTGGGACTGAGGTACAAACACTTGATGTGAGGGAGGCATCATATAAAGTGATATCAAATCTCGAGGCATGAAAAAAGGATAGTTAACCTAACGATCTCATGCAAAAGAGATGGACGGGTACATCATCTACTTTATGAAATTCCTAGATTTTGATGGATGGAAGGCAGAGGATTTCATGCATTTCACATAATGGTAACTCATGGGAATAAGACATTTTATCCTAGATCAATCATTCTGTATTCATTTAAAATTTAGAGGAAGTATCGATGTCGAGCCAGTAGTAGTTACAACGACAAAGATATAAGGATGACATGATTTCAGACTCGTGGGTTTATGATGGAACTTTCTCCTAATAGGAGGGATGACAGACCCATCTATAGGTTGATCCTGCTAAATAACCATAGTGTTGGGACCATGATATATATTTTGGGGAGGGTGTTGCTTCTTGGTAGAATAGTGTTCTCTCTATTGAGAAATACATCTCTTCTCCATATTAGTCTTAGGTGGTTAATATTCTTAGCTGGTAAGATCAACATGATGACCCACCTCTGGAAAAGGAAGGCCAAAGGGATATTTATGGGTCACAATGACAAGGAGGCCTCATCTTTGAAAGGCCCTATCTGATCGACTCATGCTACAAGGGATGCATGGAAAGTAGGGGAAAGATTCTAGGAATTTTTCTCATAAGAGGAGATTCAAGCATCAAAAGTAGTGGAAGAATTGGTGCAGCTACAATGTAAGGATATCTCAGATAAATAAATTGTATTCAAGACAGGAGATTGGGTGAAATACATGATCCATTCCTAAACCAGGGAAATAATATATTTTAAACTGCTCAAAACTTATTGGATGGTTAAATCCATCGTAAGTCAAGCATTGGAAAAAAAACAAGAGATACCAACCTGTTGCATGCCATCCACATTCTAGAGGGAAATTTCAAGTTGTATTTTAGGTCCCAACACAAGATTAAATTTTGAATTACTCAGAGAGGTTAGCAATAGGAGCATCGAGACATTACTCCAGTGGAGAAGAAACCTCCATGTTCATTCAATTTCCCCATCGATGTGTACGAAGACCAGGATGAAGGGATTGCAAGGGCACGAGAAAGTACCCCAACCCCTAGTAAAGTTCATAAGGTAAAGAATGAACCAGGTTGATAGGATCCTATTTCTTTTTGTTTTCTAGTCTAGGGTTCAAGTTCATATTGTGGCTATATGCCCTCAGATCTAGTTTCTATGGATGTGTATCTATGTTAGTGAACAAAATATTGGTGGAAACTCCTGATACTCTGTTGACTTGGGAAGGGTTTTAGGTTTGGTTTCCATTTTTTGTAGACCCCCTTGTTCCCTTTTTATACATTTTTGTAAATATAATAGAATCTTAGACCTTTTTTATTTAAAATAAAAATAAAAAAATATAAGAATTGATTATAAAAATGTAAGTTGTGATAACTAATAATGTAATATCCCTCGGTCGAACCCAATTGTAAATGCAATGTAAGTGTACTTAAGTTGGTGAGTTGTTTTGACATCATTTTGTAATGCACCTTTCATGGCATAGTGCGTGCATGTACTGCACAGTAAAATGATGTAGTGTGCACATTTCCGTATACCGCATGCAGTAACTAAAGTGCGCATAGTATGGAGGCCAGCGAGCCTTGTGTATATGATATGTGTTATAGGCTGGTGAGCTAGTTATTATAAGTTGGGATGCTTATGTTTTGGAATTAGGCCAGAGCACCTAGATGTTAAAGGCCAGTGCGCCTATTTTGTATATGTCTCATGATTAATATAAAATACATCACTGCATGCAGACCGACCATGATAAAAGAGATGGGGGAATGAACTCCACCAGTTAGGGAAAGGGAGGGCCAAAAATTAAGGGAAAGGGCTAAGCTAGAGAGATTAAGCCAAAAAGGAATATTATATTAATATTTCTTAAAACATAAAGTATGGATAATTATTTTATCCTAAGTTCTAAAGTTGGGGACAAGTGGACCAAAGTAGCTTCCAACATGACAAGTGTCAAGTTGGGGACATGCATACATATCGTGGGGAC
Source organism: Picea engelmannii (assembly GCA_009831015.1). NCBI lineage: Eukaryota > Viridiplantae > Streptophyta > Pinopsida > Pinales > Pinaceae > Picea > Picea engelmannii. The sequence continues at coordinate 361,198 of ML786782.1, read as the reverse complement.
TTAGTTCATTTACACACTTTTTCTCCATCATTCTTACGATCATCTCTCTAATGATTCCTTCCATCATTCGGTCATCTAGTAAATGATTCCATGACCATTTCGTTCACACAGTGAGTTATCCTTCAGACATTCATTTCATTGTATCTGAGCTTGTTTCCATAACCATTTCATGTTGGTGTACCTGGTTAGCTTGGGAGCGGGATTGAAGAAGTGGTTTGTCAGGCCCATGGGAAATTGAAGAGGCAAGTTGTCAGGCCCATGAGCGATTCTCTAAGTGAGATAATTTTGGGGAATTGATTTCCTAAAGGTGTTAAACTATAGCTACAGTGCTCTGAGACTTCCTATCTGGCCTATTGTTGAATCCCTGGAAGGGAAGTGGGGCAACCAAAGGACTGTTGAGAAGAGAAGGGGCACACTTCCTTGGGTGGGACAGGCATGTGGGGAATGAGAGGTTGTAGGCTTTTAGTTGAGTGAGCACCTAAGACAGAGTCTTTGTTGTTGTTTATGAGCCTTTAGCCTGGTTAGGAATCCCTTTACCCAGGTGGAGTTTAGTCCCAACTTGGGGTTGACTCACTGTTGAGAGTGATGAATAGTGTAGTCTAAGGCTGGGAGGTTTGTGGATGGTCTGCACGCAGTTGGTGACAACATTTCCAAGATAAGTACCAATCGTGTGATAAATTTACATGCTACATTGTTATTTACGTGTTTATGTTACGGTTTACCATATGTGTGATTATAACTGTCTGTATGTTTATGGGTATTTTCCTGTATATGTTGCATGTCTGTGTTTACTGTTATTTCAGTATGAAATCGTATATTTACATAATGTAATTGTTTGTTTATGTTTATATGTAAAGCTTCCACAAGAGTGTTGTGTGTATATGTTATAATTGCATGCAGTTTGAAGAGAAAATTTATGTGGCATAGCTCAGTTGAATTCTGGGTATGTTACAATATGTTCCACAATGAGAGAACGAAAGTGTTCCCTCATGTAGCATGGCCCGACCATGGGTGGTCGGGAACATTACAATACGGTATCAGAGCTTCAGTTCCAACACTGAGCCTAGATGGGATGGAAAGGTTCAGTTGGAGAGAATATTCACAGAAGATTAATTTCGAAGTGACCAAATTTCAAGTCACAGAGCGTCCATGGAAAATTTTGGCACCACGTGAAAAATTTTGTCATGCAAGTGTGCGTGATAAATTGTGGCATCGCGTAGAAGAATATTGTGTGTCGATGCGCGCACTGAATTTAGCATTGTGCGGTGAGCACACACATAGTAATGTGCATGTGGTGTGCGCAGCATTTCAAAACACAGGAGTTTGGTTGGTGCACGCACAGTATGAGTATAAGTTATCTCACGACAGTGTAGTCAATGGTGCATGCAGATTATTGTGCGTGGTGGGGGAATATTGAACTTCGACATGGTGCAATGAATAGGGAGAAATGCATGTGGAATATCAGTGCACGATACCAAAACTGTGCACAGTGGATATTGGCACACAACTCAAAAGTAGTGTGCGCAAGTTATTGGCATGACAGAGAAGAAATGCATAGTGGATATAGGTGCATGGAAGCATGATTTACCTTGTGGTGTTTCTTTGCATGATAAATATGGGTGTACAGGTTGAATTTTTGTGCGCACAAAGTCGTTTGGAAGGCGATGAATCTGAGTTTAATAGAAAATTTGCATGGTATTAGAGGAAAAACAAACACACAACTGCATCAGAGCATTATTTAAAATGAATTCAAAGTTGGTTTAAGAAGAAATAAATATAGTCTAGGTTGCTAAGCCGAGAGCATCTCAAAAATGAATTATGAGTTTTGTATTCCTCTGATTCAGACAGATGGAAGTGAAATATAAGCTTACAAGAAAAGAATACTATGAAAGAAAACAAGACTCATATCACCACCAGTTAGAATCTTGTAATAAACAGTCCAAAATCCACTTCTGGAAAAGAAAATTAAGGTATTATAAAGATGTAATCAACCCTAATCTAGAAGATCAAAATTATCTATCTGTTTTGCCAAGTGTAAAGAAAAAAATAAGCATTGCTAAGATAAGAACAAATTCTCATGAGCTCCATAGTGAAACTGGGTGTTGGTCAATTCCTAAAATGCCATGGGATGAAAGAGTGTGTCACCTTTGTGACACTAAGAAGGTGGAAGATGAAAAACACTTTCTCTTAGATTGTCCAACCTATACCCATATTAGATCTCATTTTCAAAATATTGATCACACTACAAACCTTCCTAACCTCTTAACTCAACAAAAGTATGGTGATCTTGGAAAGCTTCTCTTAATGCTTTTCGAGCACAGAAACAAAATTCTAAAGAATCACAAGTAATCTCTTACCCTCTTAAGGTCCGATAGACCAGTTAGGTCTTAGTGGACGTTAATCATCATCGTCATCATAATCATTTTAATCCCAAAGTTACAAAAAGGGAATGATTTAAAATAATAGTTATCCTATGGTAAAGGGACCATTTAAGAATAGGCCTATCATCTCTGGGCCCCCTTACCTATGCTACCATCTGACCAAAAGAACTGTTGAAATGTACTTTTATTCGAGGACTCATTTCAGCTTATCAATCTCCTCCTTTAAAGTATCTAACCAGACCGGTTGATCCTCTCCAACACTTTCAACCATTTCATCTATGGTTTTGTTCTTCTGTCGCTTGCTCTGTTTCTTCTTAACATCTCCCTTGTTGATGACTAGATCCCTCATAATAGGATTCATCTTGACTTCCATTTTCAAGTCTGTGAGAGGTTCTGTGTGAAATTTAGTTGTTATTATCTTCGCAATTAAAACTACCATGTTTCCAGAAGAACCAGTCTCATTGGAGGTAGCTTTGTCCATGTACCTCAATTTCGTGGACACTGAAATGTTTTTACAGAGATCAGAAGGTCGAACAAAATTTGAAGATTACCCCTTTTATGGATAAGATGATGCCTCCATACTTGAGAATTGGTATTTATAGAGTCCCAATCATGAATCACAGACAGACTTACATACAAATACATTGTGTTGGCATGCGCAGTTAATCTATTTCAAATGATTAGCTTTTGAGTTCGTTATATGGTGGTGTTCACTTGACATCATATGGATGTGAAGTACCAAATGAGTGAAACGGGGTGATCTGACTAGCCGTCGCCCATCCCATGAGTGGTGGTTTTGACATATTGAAGCACATGACATTGAGACTTTAGCAAAAGTGGTTTTGGAAAAATTCCTTTCACCTCAATGTATCTCAAGACTTGGGTATTATCTAAAAATTGTCATGGTGATAACACCAGGAAATCAGACGAGATAATTCTAATGTATATATTGAACCAAAATGGTTCATATTTTTCATGAATTGTTGAATTAGTTTAAGTTTTGATGGCTGCACATTTTGCAGAATTAACAACAACTAGATCAGATCAGATCAGTGCAGATTCCATAGGAATGGAAGAGGCACAGGGGAATTACAGTCAACAAGATGAGAGCAGAGGGATGGATGTCCATTGGGCATTGAAGGAAAAAACTCCAATGGACATGGAGAAGAAAGGAATGAAAACATGAATATGTCAGAGACCATTAAAAAAATTGCAGAAGGATGTCCAAATCCATAAGGTTGATAATGAAAGGCTTATGAGAGCCAAGGAGTAGTAGGATGAATTCAACATGAAGTTATTAGAGGGCTTGAATAAAATAGAAAATAAATTGGACAAGGAGATTGGCTTAAGAAAATTTGGAAGTCACAAGACTTCGGATGAGAAAAGAAAAGCAAGAAGTGTTAGCAGACACCACCATCACTCCCCAAGGCATTCCAATAAGAGAGAAGGAAGTAGCTCAAATCCATCCCCTGTCAGAAGGAATAAGAGGTCTGGGGTGGATGACCTATGAGGAGAAATGAACAAAATCAAACCTCCTACATTTGATGGTGAGCACAAGAAGGATGAAGATAAAGAAACATGGTTGTTGGGAATGAGAAAGTATTTTCAATTGCATAATTATTCTTCTCATGCAGAAGGTAGAATTGCTATCTATCAACTCAAGGGAAAGGCCTCCATGTGGTGGGATCAGCTTGTGTAGGTGCATCACATTAAAGAGAAAAGTGTTACTTGGAGGGAATTCAAGAAGTATTTTGAGAAGAAATACTTGACTAAGAGATACTATAACAAGAAAATGAAAGAGTTCTTTGAACTCAAGCTTGGAAGTATGACCATAGATGAATATGAGAGAAGGTTTCTAGAATGGCTAAAGTATGTCTCTTTCATCAAGGATGATACATTCAAAATTCAAAGGTATTTGAGTGGATTGCCATCATTCATCAGTGAAAAAATACAGTATGATGAACCCAATACATTGGAATAGACCATAAGGCAAGCTAAATGCCTATATGATCAACAGAAAGAAAGGCCAGCTTTCCAAAAGGCTTGGGAAGACAAAAATAAATTCAATATGGATCATAGGAAGAAGGGAGCTAAGCCACCATTCTTCAGAAATAATCCGCAGGGAGAAAAAATTCCTAAAGAACCCAAAACGATTGACATAGGGAGTCAAAGGCCAAGGTAGCCACCTATTCAATGTTGGGGTTGTAAAGGAGATCATATGTTCAAAGATTGTCCTTGCAAAAGTGAAAAAGGAAGGGTTGTTCACAATGTACAGCATGTTGAAACAGTGGAGGACATGGGCAGAAATGTCCCAAGGATCTATGCATCCCTGGAAAACAAGAAAGAAAAGTATCAGTCCCACATGATTGAAGTGGAAGGTATGATCAACAACCAAACCATTACTATTTTAATTGATTCAGGAGATAGTCATAGATACATAGATCCTAAGATGGTGGAAAGTTTTCATTTTCCAAGAAGAAAGCATGGGAAATATTGGTTGGTGCAGTTGGCTACAAGAGCCAGAAGAAAAGTTAATGAGATGGTTAAGTCGTGCCTCATGGACATGAATGGACTGAACACCAAGGCAGATTTGAACATCTTGCCTTTAGGTTCCTATGACTGTATAATTGGGATGGATTGGTTGGACCAACATCATGCTCTCCTAGACTATAAAAAAAAAGCATTTACTTGCTTGGATGAGGAAGGGAAACTAAGGAAAGTGCAGGGAATTCCCTGGGCAGTAACCATTAGAGAAATTTCATCATTGCAGCTAAAGAAATGTTACAGAAAAGGGTGTCAAATATTTGTAGCTCATATGGAAGAGACACCTAAAGATAAGGTTCTAAATTTGGAATATTATGTAGTCCTAGAAGAATTTGAAGATGTGTTCAAGGAAGTACCAGGACTACCCCCAAAGAGAGACATTGATTTCTCTATAAATCTAATGCTTGGAGTAGCTCCAATGTCAAAGACTCCTTACAGAATGAATACGCCAGAATTGAAGGAGTTGCAAATGTAGCTTGAAGAACTTCTGAAGAAGGGGTATATACGCCCAAGTGTGTCACCTTGGGGTGCCCCAATCGTGTTTGTGAAAAATAAAGATGGAACATTAATATTGTGCATTGACTTCAGACAGTTGAATAAAGTGACTGTTAAGAACAAGTATCCTCTGCCAAGGATTGATGATATCTTTGATCAATTGAAGGATGCAAAGATATTTTCAAAGATAGATCTTAGATCAAGATACCATCAGGTAAGGATTAAAGATGAAGATATCAGCAAGACCTTCTTCAGGACAAGGTATGGTCATTATGAGTTCACAGTGGTGCCATTTGGGTTGTCAAATGCACCAGTTGTTTTCATGTGCTTAATGAATGGTGTTTTCCGAGAATTTTTAGAAAAGTTTTTCATTGTCTTTTTGGATGACTTTCTTATATATTCTAAGTCAGAGGAAGAGAATGAAAATCATTTGAGGATGGTGTTGCAAGTATTAAGGGAGCATCAGTTGTATGAAAAATTGAGCAAGTGCTCATTTTATCAGAAACAAATTCATTATTTGGGGCATATCATTTCAAAGGATGGGATAGCAGTGGATCCTGAGAAGATAGAATCCATTAGAGAATGGTCGGCTCTGAAGAATGTGACAGAGGTGAGATCATTCATGTGTATTGTAGGCTACTACATAAGATTTATTGAAGGATTCTCAAAGATTGCACACCCAATCACTTCCTTGCAAAGAAAGGGTTTGAAGTTTCAGTGGACACTGGATTGCAAAAAGAGTTTCCAACACTTGAAACAATTATTGAAAAGTGCTCCAATACTAAGGATTGCATACCCAAATAAAGACTTCATTGTATGCACATATGCATGTAATGAAGGACTTGGTGGAATCCTCAGTCAAAATGGGTTTGTTATATGTTATGAATCAAGGAAGTTGAAGGAGCATGAAATAAACTATGCCACTCATGATTTGGAGTTGGCAGCCATAGTGCATGCCTTGAGGAAATGGAGACACTACCTCATCGGGAAGAGGTTTGAGCTAAGAACAAACCACAATAGTCTGAAATATTTATTTGATCAGCCAAATCTAAATGCTAGGAAAAGCAGATGGTTAGAATTTCTAAGCAAATATGACTTTGATATAAAGCATATCAAGGGGAAAGAGAATAAAGTGGCTGATGCACTCAGCAGAAGGGTGCATGAACTACATGCTACAACCATTAGCATGTATCAGACTGATATTAAAAGAAAAATTCGGGAGGCTGCAAATACAAATCTGCAATACAGAGAATTGGTAGCAAAGTTACAGCAGGGTAAGATGCCACAAAAGGTGGATAATTATAGTTTGGGAATAGATGGAATATTGTTGAACAAGAACATAACTTTTGTTCCAAATGTCCAGGACTTGAAACATATTATTTTGCATGAAATGCATAATGTCACTTATGCAGGGCACCCTGGATATCAGAAAATCATGGCAGCGGTCAAGAGCCATTACTTTTGGCCAGGTATGAAGAGAGAGATCGTTGAATACATCACTAGATGAATGGAATGCCAGAAAGTTAAAGTTGAGCATAGACACCCAGCAAGGTTGCTGCAAGCTTTGCCCATTCCTAAATGGAAGTGGGAAGTGGTGACAATGGATTTTATTACGGGATTGCCCAGAACATGCAAGATGCATGATTCGATCATGGTGGTGGTGGACAAGCTTACAAAAGCTACCCATTTTATTCCATTGAAAACTACTCACAAGGCAGCAAATGTTGTTGATATTTTCATGAAGGAAGTGGAATGATTGCACAGAATTCCTAAAACAATTGTGTCCGATAGAGACCCGAAATTCACCTCGAATTTCTGGAAAGGATTGTTCAAAGGATTCGGAATGAATTTGAAATTTAGTACATCTTATCATCCTGAGTCTGATGGAAAGACAAAGAGGGTGAACAAAGTGATAGAAAACATACTGAGAATGTATGTGATGGAAAAACCATTGAAATGGGAGGACTACCTGCACTTGGTAGAATTCTCTTACAACAATGGGTATCATGCATCGTTGAAGATGAGCCCATTTGAAGCAATTTACGTAGAAAGTGCAATACTCCAGTGAGCTGGGATAATCCAATTGATAGGACAGTAGTTGGGCCAGATTTTCTCAAAGAGATGGAGGACCAAATGATAAAAATTAAGCATAATTTAAAATTTGTCCAAGACAGGAAGAAAATTTATGCTGATAAGAATAGAACCCATGGAGAGTTCAAAGTGGGTGATCATGTTTTCCTGAAGGTGAAAGCTAACAGGAGTTCCCTAAAGCTGGGAAGATGTGACAAGTTGGCAGCTAGATTTTGTGGGCCATTTGAAATCCTAGAGAGGATTGGTCCAGTTGCTCATATGATTGCATTGCCTGCATCTTTTCTGTTCATAATGTATTCCATGTATCATTGCTAAAGAAATATATACCTGATGCTAATCGTGTTATCGATTGGAATGTGATTCGGGTGGAGCAAGAAGGCGCTTTTTAAGTGCTTCCAGTGCGCATTCTGGACCGGAAAATCAAGCAACTCCGGAATTGAGCCATAGGGCTTGTAAAGGTCCAATGGACCTGGTATGGTCCTGAGGACGCTACTTGGGAGCATGAGGATGCAATGCAGGCGGAATACCCACATCTTTTTGAGGATTTTTGAAAAAAAAATTGTATATGGGTATATGATGCACTGACATTGCATAAATAAGGGGAGGGGATTGTAATATCCCTCAGCCAAACCCAATTGTAAATGTAATGTAAGTGTACTTAAGATGGTGGGTTGTTTTGACATCATTTTTTAATGCACCTTTCATGGCATAGTGCGTGCATGTACTGCGCAATAAAATGATGTAGTGTGCACATTTCTGGATACCACGCATAGTAACTAAAGTGCGCACAGTATGGAGATCAGCGAGACTTGTGTATATGATATGTGTTATAGGTTGGGATGCTTATATTTTGGAATTAGGCTAGAGCACCTAGATGTTAAAGGCCAGTGTGCCTATTTTGTATATGTCTCATGATTAATATAAAATGCATCGTTGTGCACAGACCGACCATGATAAAAGAGATGGGGGATTGAACTCCACCAGTTAGGGAAAGGGAGGGCCAAAAGTTAAGGGAAAGGGCCAAGCTAGAGAGATTAAGCCAAAAAGGAATATTATATTAATATTTCTTAAAACATAAAGTATGGATAATTATTTTATCCTAAGTTCTAAAGTTGGGGACAAGTGGAACAAAGTAGCTTCCAACATGTCAAGTGTCAAGTTGGGGACAAGTGGACCAAAGTAGCGTCCAACATGACAAGTGTCAAGTTGGGGACATGCATACATATCATGGGGACTTAGTTCATTTACACACTTTTTCTCCATCATTCTTACAATCATCTCTCCAATGATTCCTTCCATCATTTGGTCATCCAGTCAATGATTCCATGACCATTTCACTCATGCAGTCAGTTATCCTTCAAACATTCATTTCACTGTATCTGAGCATGTTTCCATAACCATTTCCTGTTGGTGTACCTAGTTAGCTTGGGAGCGGGTTTGAAGAAGCGGGTTTTCAAGCCCATGGGAAATTGAAGTGGTAGGTTGTCAGGCCCGTGATTCTCTGAGCCAAAGAATTTTTGGGAATTGATTTCTTGAAGGTGATAAACTGTAGCTACAGTGCTCTGAGACTTCCTATCTTGCATGTTGTTGAAGCCCTGGAAGGGAAGTGGGGACGCCGAAGGACTGTTGAGCAGAGAATGGGCACACTTCCTTGGGTGGGATAGGCATGTGGGGAATGAGAGGTTGTAGGCTTTTAGTTGAGTGAGCACCTGAGACAGAGTCTTTCCTATTGTCTATGATCCTTTAGCCTCATTAGGAATCCCTTTACCTAGGTGGAGTTTAGTCCCAGCTCGGGGGTGACTCAATGTTGAGAGTGATGAAAAGTGTAGTCTGAGGTTGGGAGGTTCGTGGACGATCTGCACGTAGTTGGTGACAATATTTTCAAGATAAGTACCATTCGTGTGATAAATTTACATGCTACATTGTTATTTACGTGCTTATGTTACGGTTTACCATATGTGTGATTATAACTGTATGTACGTTTATGGGTATTTTCCTGTATATGTTGCATGTTTATGTTTACTGTTATTTCAGTATGAAATAGTATATTTACGTTTATATGTAAATATTCTGCAATAGTGTTGTATGTATATGTTATAATTGCATGCAGTTTGAAGAGAAAATTTATGTGGCACAACTCAGTTGAATATTGGGTATGTTACAGTAAGTTCCGCAATGAGAGAACGAAAGTGTTCCCTCGTGTAGCGTCGCTCGTCCATGGGTGGCCAAGAATGTTGCAAATAATATACAAGAAAACATGGTAAAAAGAGTAAAGGGCATAGTGAATTATTACATCAAATTTTAAGGACATAACAATATATGCAAGCTTATAAATGGTTAAATTTATAATGTATGATGAAATGTGAAAAGATAAGTGTGTGTGTGTGTGAGGATGAAAAAGAGAGTGTGAAGGGAAGAGTATACAAAATACAATTAGTAAAGATGTAGGGGAATAGAAAACAAGAGTAATCACGGGGTATTAAACAATATGTAGTAAGAGGGGAAGTAGAGAGTCAAGGGTAGTAGTGACATACAACCTGACCAAATGAACAACAAGAATAAGGTAAGAAATGTAGTAGTGTGTACAATATAATAGATGAAAAAATTGGGAAGTATGTGGGTATGATGCAGGTAGTAATCAAAGTGGTGTACTGTTAGGTAGTAGAAAGTGGGTGCAAGGAGAAGTGGATGGGTAATAAGGGAAAAGTAATAGAAAACTAATTATACAAGAAACACAATAAAAATGATAATGATATATATACAAATCTTTGTATAGTTGAGGTTTATAATAAGGAAACAAATACAAATGGAAGTGTATAGAGTAGAACGATGATGGTATAAAAGTTAACAATAAAGTAATAGAGAAGATTTAAAGAATAAGACAAAATACATAGCAAGGAAAGGAGTAGGAAAAAATTGTGTATTTAGTGATTAGAGTAATAGATTCAAAACATGAACAAAGTGAGGTACAATATGTTCAGTAAACGAAGACAATAAAATAATAAGTGAATGTACATAGATAAAGTATATTGAAAAGTTCAAGGATATGGTATAGTAATATTAAAGGATAAGGTGCGTAACAAATTAGATCAACACAAGTTAAGGGGATGAATATAATATAAATAAAATTTGTGCTTGTGTTGTAATGGGTAAGGACATTGGGTAGGGGTGGTGTATTAAAAAAAAAATTCAAAGGAAATAACACTAATTGTTGGATTATTAATGATGTTTTTAAGTAGGATAGAATGGTGAATAAAAGGTAATAGGAGGGAGGCTAAAATGGAGTTATAATTGAGTTCAAGGTGGATTGGAAATGCATGAACTAGTAATATGATTAGTATAGGGATTTTTTTTGGTAATAGTCTATTAAGAATAGTGAATCTTGTTACATAATTAGTAAGTTGAATGTATTCTATAAAGGTAAGTAAGGGTAGTGGGAGTAAGTTAGAAATGGGGGTGGGGTTAATGAGATAAGGAGTTTATAAATAATGCAAGACATATGTCAAGTTAAGAATTGATTATGTTCTTAAACAAAAAGTGGAAAGAAATATAATGGAAGATGAATATGTGTGTAAAATGAACAATAAATAAGAGGATATGATATAGGAATGTTAATGAACTATTGAGAAGATGTTATGGAGTAGTATTATAATTAAAATACTAATAGATACTATAAGAGGGCCTATGTTGTGAATAAGTAACTTGAGTTTTGAATGATAATGAAAATGTTGTGATGATATATATTTTATTGTATCATGGGTTGTGGTATAGTATTTGGTCTAATTGTTGATGGTTGATGTGATATCGAGACAACTTATGTTCAATTATGCATTTTTTGTGAAGTGAAATTTATTTTATTACTAAACAATGATGGTAGTGAGTACAAGTGACTAAAATAATTACTATCTACCACAACCTTCTGTGAAGATGACATTGCAGCTAAATCAAAATTGCAAGAGAAATGCATACTTAGTGTAACATTTACAATGTTCATTTAAGGGGAAATTTAACTGTTACTTAATGGAAGCTGATTTATAAGTCAATTGATAAACAATGAGAATGTTCATCCGACTATTGAACTTCTTTCGCAGTAAGAAGAAGGAAATTGAAAAGTGTTGGTGATGCTACTAGAAAAGGGTATAAGCTAGAGTTGGTAAGTATCATGTAGGTTTAAAGGAGAAAAATTGAGACGTATCAAGAGAAATTGCTAGAAAATAAGGCCATTATAAAGTGTGGAATGTACGCTTGTAGAAAAACTATTCTTTATTTGGAGATTCTCACAAAATCATGGTAGACATGGTTCTCTTTTAAGCATGTATGTGTCGTGTAATACTCTTGTATATAGCGAACACATTGTGCCTCGAATATGATAAAGAGAATCATATAATCACGATTACCTTATCAAGGCCTAATCTTTATGAATTAACAAGAAGTTCAGTTATTATGATTAATGACTAAAGAATAAATGAAATGACTACTTTGCATAATCAATAATTAGCAATATCCTCATCAATATTCCTTAGAATGGGAAACTTTTTCTATGGTGTATGTGTAGTATCACTCAAGCTAGAGTGGTACACAAAGTTAGTAGCAATTGGTTATAATTAGAAAGGCATTGTTACAAGTGGGATTATATGCATGGATTAATGAAATTTATATAAATATTAATATAAAAATAACTTAACAAGAAAACCAATAAAGATCTATGGTTTTAACTGGTAGAAAAACTACTAGGCTATACTTTAAGTATTAGAATCCTACATGGAGCTTGAAAAGAATAACCATGTAAAAAAAGCATGTCTTAACATTAACTAAATCACAAGTGGTAACAAAATTTGAGTTTGGACATAGTGGAGGTATGCTAAATAGGGGTATCCAATTAATGTATTATTATACTCAACATATTTCTAATAAAGTCAAGGTTCATTGGGTATAATATAGCACAAGATCTACTAATTGGGAGGATCTAGAGACCATACAACGAGATCATCCCTTTTTTTTTACCACAAATTCAAGACAAGGTTTCCTGAAAGGTGGGTGTATGTAATGCCTTGTTTTGACCTAGGAAACTAAATTTACTTATGGCCTAATTGTATTTTCATTTGCTTATTATCTATGGAACAATATTAAACATTAACATGTCAAATTATGGACATTTGGACCTACGTATGTCTAAATATTGTGAATGATTGTTGTTTTGTTGTTAATGGTATATGTTATATGATTTACTTCTAGCATGCAAGTTTTGATTGAATAATATTGGTATGTAGATATTGGGTTCAATGATATGTTTTAAATTCAATCACATGTCAATAGTGTATGATTATGCATGAGCTTGTGTGGTAAACTAACCTACATGATGAATGGGCTATGCAATAGCCAGATAAGTGATAGTGAGTTTTTTATTCCATTCACATCAAATGAGAAATGGTATGATAAAACTATCATTATGTTATTTTACATTGGTTCATATGCATTGCCATGATATTTGGGAAAGTGCAGGTTTTCAAGTAGCATGACTATACGAAACTAGATTTTAATGGAAAATATCCTAGAACTTAGTGTCACTGCATGGTCCATGATATAGTGTTGACCCTAGTTCTATTAGGAGGGGTGGAGGAATTTCCCACCGTGTAACCTACGAAACCTGGAGTCATGGGAGGATGGTTGGGTCACTCTCCCCTAGACGTGTTATTTCATTGTTGATTGGATTGAAAGAATACATGAATTTCAATAGGTTTGTTGATTATTGTCATGAGTACATTCATGAGATATGTATGCTCCAACTATGCATACATGCCTTGCGTGTGTACACTAGTATTTATAAATGTATTAAATTAATTATGTTTTCTTATCTAATCGATATGTATAAACCCTGCTATAATTATTGATTGAGTAAATTATTAGAGTTTTCGATATTAATTAAGTGAAATGAATAAAGTTAAACATGATTTGTTATCGAGGAAGACACATAGTAGTTGTGTCATACCTATTTTCTTTCTCCTTATATTGTGAATGCCCATAACTATGGGACGAATTTTCTTGAACAGTGGGTGTATATAACACCCCAAAGTTGATTAAATTAATTAATTTTATTAATGTAATAAAGTTGATTAAATTAATTAAGTTGATTAATATAAGTAATTGATTAAATTTATATTTAAGGGTGGGTGCAAGCTAATGATGGTCTGTCATGATGCGTTAATGGCAATGAAAACATGGAAAACCAATAATCTATTAACTTGGAGGGATTATTCAAGGTACTTATACAATGAATGTTAATATGGTGTAAAAATATGAGATGGCAGAAATTGAATTAACTTTCCAAATATATAATTTTTATTTCTAGAAATTGTGAATAACTATGTGAAATTTGATTTTTTTCTCACAACACCTCGGTATGTTATTTTTCATGTGAAATACAAGACATGTGTCTATGTTAGTGTAGGTGTTGAGTACCTTAATGATGGAATTTCCTTAAAAACATTTGCATAATTGTAGAGAACCCATTGTTTTAGCATGGTGTATTTTTTCAAAATTTACAATATATATATATATATATATATATATATATATATATATATATATATATTATGAAAGTCAATCTATCCTTGAAATTCCAATTCCTTCTATTAGTGCAGGCTAAGAGGGCCTTAACATTATCAAATAGATATATTTTTTTAGATTGTAGATCTCAATCTCTTATAGTGTGGTGTATAAATTATTTTAAAATTGGTTAAGCTAATAAAAATTTATAGAAGAAATAAATGAGGTATGTATTTTTGAATTCTGATATATGTTAAGACAAAAACAAATTAAAAATAGTAAACA
>ML786782.1:336621-346784 GCA_009831015.1 Picea engelmannii | reverse complement strand
TATATATATATATATATATATATATATATATATATATATATATATATATATATATATATATATATATATATTATGAAAGTCAATATATCCTTGAAATTTCAATGCATTCTATTAGTGTAGGCTAAGAGGGCCTTAACATTATCAAATAAATATATATTTTTAGATTGTAGATCTCAATCTCTTCTAGTGTGGTGTATAAATTATTTTAAAATTGGTTAAGCTAATAAAAATTTATAGAAGAAATAAATAAGGTATGTATTTTTGAATTCTGATATATGTTAAGACAAAAAAAAATTAAAAATAGTAAACAATATATATATATATATATATTGAATATTCATAACCAACTCTATCTATGTCTGTAGTTTCATAGACAATGGATTTCTGTAGACTATAGAAAAATAACATAAAAAAATAGAGATATTCATAAAAATGGATCTTTTTATGTACTTGCATACCAAACCACCAGGTTTTTCATTGAGTACCTAAATTTGAGGAAACCAACTCAACAAAAATGTATGCTAGAGTTGTTACACCCACCCCCCAAAAAAATTGAAATGAAAATAATGTGCGCACAATTTAGGAACGCACACATGTTCCTAAAGTGCACACACGTTCCTAAATCATGTGTACATTATTAGGAAAAAAAACTCGCGTGCATTCCTTTTAACACAAAATAACTCTCTCTCTCTCTCTCTCTCTCTCTCTCTCTCTCTTGCCCCCTCTCCCTACCTCCCTCCCTCTATATTCCTCTCTCTCTCTCTATGACTTCTCTCTCACTATCTCTCACTCACTCTCTTGCCCCCTATCTTCATATCCCTCTCTCTCTCTTCTCCCTCTTCCCTTTTATCCTTGTCTCACTCCCCCCCCACCCCCCTCTCTCTCCCCCATCACCCCCCACCCCTTATCTCTACCCCACTCACTCTCTGTCTTCTCTTCACATTTGTAATGTCCCTCCATTTATAAACATTTGAATATTTTAATTTTGAGTATTTATGTTAAATAGGTTTTGAGAAAATACTTATGCTAAAATTATATCATCATAAAAATTGATGATGATAAGTAACATTTTTGTAAATGTTATTTTTAATTTATTTTGGTTAACTTGAGACAAACTGATTAGAGAATAGAGTTATAAAAAGAGTAAATATTTATTTCACAGGAGATTGAAAAAGGATGAAAACCACCAGAGAAAATATTTCCATGAGGACAAGTGTAAACCTACTCCCAAAGGTGTGGGATGTGAGGGAACAAGCTAGCAGAAAGTGAGGCCAAGAAGATTCATTGGGGTTAGGGATGAGGCTAACTTGGAAAAAGACATAGGAAAGTTATTATTCTCCTTGGTGAGACAAGGAAAAGCAAGTATAGATGAGGAAGGACGTTGTTGAGTACTTGTGATAAGGATTTGAGTTTGATGGTTTTAAAAAAGAGTCAAACTCTGAATTACCTCGAGAATTTTATTGAAATTTTCAGTCCCTATGGAATAAATATTTAAGCTTGGGGGTGATAGAGAAAGTGATTTTGGCAAGTATGGTCAAAAGTTGGGAGGAAATGGATTTTCTACTAAGTTTGTACCCAGTTTTGAGGAATATTCAGATATGCTTCTCTTCTTAATAATTATTTTCTTTTAGAATGGTAATTAGTACAATCGGAAAGAATTATAAAGATTTTGTTTTTAGTGTAGATGTAGAAAGATCATTTTTGTGTGATTTTATTCAATGGTAATAGAAGTATATAAATATAGTAGGAAATGAATTTTAATGTTGTGGCAATAATTGTACCTAGATAATCCATGTGTATTCTTTCATTTTTATTTTCTATTACAATAAAAGAAATAGTTCCTATATCTGTAATATGTTATTCTTTGAGAAAATTTATTTTCTTTGTAAGAAAAAAAGAAAAATTATTATAAAATAACTAGTGGAATAGTTTGCATGCCAAATATTGTATCTTATATAAAATACATGAAAAAGTACAGTAGCATAACAAGTATTGATACACCATAATGTATAGATGATGATTGTGCTTAAAAAAAAATCTATTGTACAAAGATAAACTAGTAAGATTTATACTGGACTGATGCTCTCGACAATATATTCATTTATTTCTACTATAAGGAACGAATCAAAGTTCCTCATGCTAGAATATATATATATATATATATATATATATATATATATATATAAGCAATAGAAACTTTGAAAATCATTTAGATAGTTGGAATATGTATGTTTTTGTTTTTCACAAGAATGGGTATGAGATATATTAAAAAAATAGCAGAAAATTGTTGGCATAGTTACAATCAGCCTTCATTGGGTAGTCTCCACTTTGACTTCAGGGGCTAGACCTCGTACAATATTTTATGGTAATTTATCGAATCCCTCGGTTTCGTCTAGCAATATAACTCCTTTTCTTACCAATACTTCTTTGTTAGCCTATTTATCTGCTTCACCATTTAATTCCTGCAGTATATGGAATAGTTGGATTGATTTGAAAGTGGTCATAAGGAGTTTAATTTTCTTGAGAATTTTCCTGAACCTCATGTGACTGGTAAGGTTCTTAGAAGAGAGAGCTTGAATAATGATATGAGAGTCTCCAAAGACATTGAGATCAATAATGTTCATGATTTGGGCTTGAGACAATCCTTGCCAGAGGGCTAAGGCTTCAGCTATATTATTTGTGTCCTTGTTGATTCCCCAAGAATACGAGAGTACCTTTATTTCCTCGGGATCAATAATCACCCCTCCCTCGCCAGCCTCACCGGGGTTTCCTTTAGAAGCTCCATCGAAGAATAGATTGTGCCTTTGAAGGGATTTGTGCCACATTGTAAAGGTTGAAGGATCCAACCTGATTTCCCACTGGAATGTAGGGGGCTCAGGAGTAATTATCACTTTCAAAGTACTTGGAATAAGTCTTGACAACTAGTATTCCTCATTGGGAGTTAGCCTACCCTTGTTTTCTAGCAAATGGATGGATGATAGAAAGTCCCCCATCATTGCTTTAGCTTTTGCAGTCACTTGGGCCTCGTTGGTAGTTTTCCCTTTGAAGATTCGGGTGTTGCGTTCTAACCAAATTTTCCAACAAATAAACTTGGGAAGGTACCCCCAGTAGCTTTTTAGTCGATCTTTCTTCGTGAGGGAGAAGGGGCACAAAGCCTGCCAGCTAAGAAGAAGGTTGGATATCTCATCCAGGAGAGGGACTTGATTTGTCTAAGGGGCTAATGCCAGATTCCAAACCTCCTGAGCATATGAACAGTTCAACAATATATGTGCCATGGTTTCCTCCTTTGAGACGTAGAAGGGACAGTGCATGGGGCCTTCCCATCCCTTTTTTTCTAGGTTGTCTCTTGTGAGGATGGCGTTATGCGCTAGCATCTAGATGAACATGTCAATTTTCGGGATGCATTTGAACCTCTAGACTTCTTTCCATAGGGATGGGTTGGGGGAAGCATACAGGTTTTCTTTAATTAGTTTATAACCCTCTGAAACTGTGTACATTCCATACCAATGTCCCCATCCCCTATGATCTTTCTTGTTTGTTGCAATCGGCTATTTCCCCTGGAGTAAAGTGATTAACCGAGTTTCTTCGTTGTGCAGGTGACTTGGACTTCTCAAAAGGTTTCACTCTTTCCAGATTTTGGTTTTACAGAGTGCCCTTTGAGATATCCCAAATTGTTAATATATGTTGGGCATGAAGGAACTCTTTGATATTGGTGGTGCCCATAATGGAATCTAATAGAGGCTCTCCCAGGATCGTATCCTTCCATATTTGAATGTTTTCCCCATTTCTAGGTATCCAGTTTAGAGGGGGAATGAAGAAACCATATGCTTTTTGGCAGACTGTGAATATTGGTGATCCTTTTGAGACTTTAGGGGTTGTATTGAGACAATTCCTCCCAGCACCAGAGTAGCATTTTTTCCATAAGGCGTTCTTTATCCACGTAACTTTTCCAGAGACTCGTTTCCAAAGGAGTTTGGCCCCTAGTTCTAGATTTTGGGATCTCGGGTCTCTTATCTGAAGACCGCCTTCTGAGTAAGGCTTTGTTACTTTCCCCCAACTGACTAGATGAAATTTGTTTTCATTCTGATTGCCTCCTTTCCAGAGAAATCTTCTTAAAAGAGACTCGATTTGGCTTATGAATCCATAGGGAGCTAACATAATGGAGCTTTGATAAATTGGGATACTGGTCAAGACCGACACGAGGAGAACTAGCTGCCCTGCCAAGTTTAGCCAGGATTCTGATTTTTATCTTGTCAATTATAGGAGACCAGTGAGAAGGTTTAGGCTTGGATTTGAAGATGGGGACTCCTAAATATTTTAAAGACTCCCATTGAGTTTCCCCTTCCATTTCTAGAATTCGATATATTTCCACCATTTCCCTTGGCTTGCAATTCCATCCAAAGATTTGACTCTTCCTATGGTTTATTTGGCTCCCAGAAGCTTCCTTGTAAAGATCTAGTTGCTTCTTGAATTTGTGAGCTATGATGGTAATAGCCCCTCCCAAGAGGAGTGTATCATTGAAAAATTGATCATGGTTTATATATTTGACCCCTCTTGCAATTTTTATGCCCATTAATTCCTGTTGGGAGCGATAGTGTTCTAGTTGAAAGTTTAATGTTGAAGCTTGAATGGCATAGATCAGAGGGGACAATGGGCATCCTTGTCTAATCCCCCTAGATGCCTGAAATAAGTCTATTGCTCGGCCATTGGCTAACAGAGAAATCCAAGGAGACCTGATACAAGCCTTAATCCATTGGATGAAAGAAGCGTTGAAGCCAAACTTTTTCATTACCTGAAATAAAAATTCATGCCTTACTCTATCAAAAGCATTTGCTAGATCTAATTTCACAATCATACCTTTCTCACCTCGTTGCATGCTTGAATGGATTGCTTCTTGGACCAGGATTATATTGTTAGTTATGTGCCTTCCTTTGATGAAGCCACCTTGGTTCTCTAGAATGATTGCTAGGAGTATACCTGTGAGTCGATTGGCGATTACTTTTGTGATAATTTTTTAGCCAATATTGCACAAGGAAATCAGGTGGAATCTGTCAAAGGATAAGGCTCCTTTTTCTTTAGGAATTAAATATAAGAACGTAGAATTAGTGCTTCCCCCAATATTGTGGCACTTTTGTGACTTTAACACCAATTTATGCAAGTCATGCTTTATGATTGGCCAGTAGACTTGAAGAAAACAGGCTGTAAAGTCGTCAGGCCCTGGAGCTTTATCAAGGGTCAGACTGTCCAAGGTTGATTTAACTTCTTTTAAAGTGACCATAGTTATAAGTTGTTGATTGGATCTTGGTTTCATGACTGAAGGGATCAGATTGAGGACTTACTGATGGATTTATGTGGAAGAATGCTCAGTGTAAATCCCTTTAAAGTGGATATGAGCATCTTGCTTGATTCCTTCAAAGTCATTGACAATCTGATTCTGAAATTGGATTTCCTTGACAGAATTGTAATTTTTTCTGCTTTCTTCTTGCTTATGAAAAAATCTTGTGTTCCTGTCCCCATATTTTAGCCAAAGACTTCGAGACTTTTGTCGCCAATGTTATTCTTCCTCTCTACAGGCTATATGAAGTTTCCTATGGAAGTCTGTTTCTTTTTCCAAATTTGTCTGGGCTTATATTTCCTTCTTCCATATTTAGTTGGAATACTTCCAGATGTTGTTGGGCTTCCATTCTTTGGGCTGAAGGGGATTTCAAACTTTTTTCCTAGGTTTTGAGAGCCCTCTTTAGCCTTCGGAGTTTTTATTCCCACACAAAAAAGGGTGAGCCTAAAAATGGATCCTTCCATACTATGGTGACCAGATCAATAAACTCCTCATGATGAATCTAGGATGGGCTGAATCTAAAAGGAATCGGACCGAGGGGGGATTCTTTGGTGATTTCTAGTAATATTGGCTTATGGTCGGAAGCATTGAAAGGTAGGATCTTAGACTTAGCGTTGAGGCCTAAAAGGAGGAAGGAGCTTTGGACCAAGAATCTGTCCAATCTTGTTGCTATGTGCCCATGTCCATTTCTTTTATTAGACCAAGTGTATTTTCCTATAGAAGGTTTTATATCTTCCAGTTCCCAGTCAAGAATGATATCCTCAACCCATTCTCGAATAGGATCTCTTACAATGGTTCCCCTTTTTTTTTCCCCTTGGGATAAAGCGACATTTGGATCCCCGGCAAGGATTAAATTCTCAATCTGATGCATTATAAGAAACTCTTTTAATTTATTCCAGTAGTCTTTTTTTTCCTCGAGGAGAACAGGGACATAAAGATTAAAAATGCTAACCTAGATACCTGACTCCTTATGAACAAGGATGGTGAGAATCCAATGGGTGTAATGCTCTGTCTTCAATAATTTGAAAGTAGAAGAATTCCACAACGAGCCAATACCTCCAAAGGCTCCTCTGGCGTTAACCGTTGCACCTTCTTCTTTGTTCCAAAACATTGCACTGGTTTGGATAAATTCAGATTCCTCCAGTTTAGTCTCCTGGACTAGTAGTAAATCTGGGTTTGAGATTCAGATTAGATCTTTCATTGCTTCTTTTTTCCTTTGGTTTCCTAAACCCCTACAGTTCCATAAGACTATCTTCATTACTTTCTTTTTGGTTTGGAGGGCATCTTGTGAGAGGGTTGTCCTTGGTTCCTTGTGCTTCTTGGATTTAACAGTGTTTCCAGAGTTGGCTGAGACCCTTGGAGTTTGTCTTTATATATCTCCCTTTCTCTTCTCTCTTTTACCATTTTCCTTCCTCTGGTAGCTGGTTTCCAGAGGTTCTAATATAATCCAATATCTTCTTCCCCCTCAACTTCTTCCGATGTCTCTTCTATTTTTGATAGTTGGGATTCAAGTATTTCTCTTGGTTCTAACTGCGGAGGAGTTTCTTTTTTATCCTGGTTTGTCGCTTCTGGTTTGTCTTGTTTTTCTGCTATATTTCCATTGTTAAGTGATTCATTCTCTTGATTCTCGAGTACTACGAAGTTGTTTTCCATATCACTTTGTCCTTTTTTATTTTTCTTTTCCTTTTTGGAGTTAGAGTTGGGGTTTGCTTTGAATCTTTTTTCTTGCTTCCATCCTTCTCGAGCTTTTTTCTCTTGTTGCATAATCTGGATTTTTGGGCATTGTTTCTGGAAATGCCTGTATTCATGGCAGCTATGACACTTAAATGGAAATTGCTCGTAGTCCAATTTTTGGTAATGTTGCCAATCCTCGATAGTTAACTTGATTGCTTCAGGAAGTCTCGCTTCTAGGTCAACTTCTACACAGATTCGAGCGCAAGAGTATTGGCCTTTTGGATCCTCTTTGTCAATAAATCTTCGAAGCCTATTTCCTATAGTTTGCAGGGAGGAAGGGTTCCAACAATGGATCGACGGGTTGGGTAGGCGTACCCAAACCGGGACTGCCTTTGGCACATCCACTTCAGGATCGAAATTAGGTGTGAAAAGGTTTAAGTAGAGCCCTTGTGGTCCCATGAAGTAAGGCCCACTCTTAAATATCAAGTCTCGATCCTCTTTAGAGATGAACTCGAACAAGAAGAAACCTCTTCCGACTACATAGCAGGTTAAGCTATTTGAAATCAATGGCCTCCAGTTTTTTTGAATCCAGTTCTCAGTTGTTCTTGGAGAGGGCTAGATCCCTGTGAATTGTCCGACTAGAGCATGATCTGCTAGAGAAACGACCACACTCATGGGTTGGGCTAGGGGTAAATCGATAACTGGGACTTCTTCTAATTTTTTGACAAACTTTGGCATAGCTCTGTCTTCTTTCTTCTTTCCTTGAGCGAGTAATAACCATCTGAAATCTACTTCATCAACTGAGGGTGGGGGGGGAGGCGGTTGTTCCCCGCCTCCAGCAGGGCTCATCTTATCAATGGCCTGAGAAGGATAGGGGTCCCTTGGGATCGAGACTCAGGGGCGACTCAAAGGGCATGGAACACAACGCTCCAGAAGGTTATCCCTGTGAGCAATGCTCAGAGAAGTGATCGGCTCATTGGCGATCGAATTAGATGTCAGGTCACCTCTAGAAGGGAAGCCCCGTGGGCAAGGCTGAGGGGAGCAATCGACACTCAGGCGATCGGCACATTCAGATAGTTGGAATATATGTTACTTGATATCATGTGTTGTGATTGTATCAGTAAAATTATTTGCACCAAAATCTAAGTTCATAACCCTGAGCTAGCATTTATATATATTTGGAAAGAAGGGGCTTCTTTAAAATTAACCATAACATATAAATATTTAATATGCCAAACCTACAGAGAGGGGACTAATCTAAAAAAAAAAAAAAAAAGGAAAACTAGGGTTTTAATCAAACCAAGAAGCTAGAATCAACATGGATTTTGTTTTTTAAAAAGAACCCTAAAAATTTCGTACCCATATGGCCACGGCTCACTGCTCATATCTATAGTAGAAAACAACAATATTTTTTTATAATAAATATAGAAGGTATATCTATTAGTGCATTAAACTAATGTTTATTGCATTAAGCGGGTCGATCTAGGAGTGCGACCCACAACCTTCGTTCTTGCAAGGAATGATCTTATAATTATATTTTCATCTATTTATTAGTAAGCAGGTATATAACATTAAAACAAAATAAAAATAACATAAGTTTAGTTAGAACCCTATGTCTCACCTTTGCAATGCAATGGGAATTCGAGGCTTCAACCCGTTTGAGAAGATCGAAGGAACAATGATAAACTATTGGTCGAGGGTAAATGAACCAATTTGTACCCTTGGTGATGAACCAACGCCCCTGGCTTTAGTTCTCTTAGAAATACGAGCCCTTGTATGAAAAGAACCCACGTAGGTATTACCAACACCTAGTCAACAATGGAGTTGTTAGAAAGTTGAAGTTGAGTGAAATAAAATGATAAACTAAAAGATCAAAACGTTTAGTAAGAAGAAGTGAAAGAATATTTTTGTGTGTATTTCATAAATTCTATATATTTCATCATGTGTGCAACCGAATACCGCTTTCCCAACTCTAGAATTTACCTCGAGAAGAAATCATGAAACACCAATAAATATACAAAAATATTTTATGAAATTCCAAAATAAATGTATGGAAAGTGCTTTAAGAGTCCAGGCAAAGTATTAGAAAAATAATATAAATATGATACATGGTTTGAATAACTCAAATCGTTTATATTCATGACTCCATGGGTATAAACCCTACCATTAGAGTGCTTGAACTACTACTCCTCAGCGTGAGCCAAATTATAAGAATACCAAACGAGGAGGGTTGTAATCTCAAGACTGGAATATTATTGAAAGTTATTGTAGGTTAATACTTAGGGATGATTTTAGGAGTTAAATTTTGTTCATGGCTAATATTTCATAGTTTTTCTAAAAACGAGATTTGTTATTTTAAAAATGATTGGCCCAAATTTTATAGGATAAAATTATTTTACCTTAAAAATCGCCAAAATTTTATAAAAACCATATAAAATACTTAGAAATTTGAATATTTTTACAAAAATATCTCTAAATATTTATAGTTGACATATGAAAGATTAATTTTACATTTTTAAATAAATTTCCATCCTTAAAATCATCCCTAAACTGGAGTATTAATGAACAATATTGTAGATTAATCATAGAAACAACACTTAATCTAGAGCTAAAACGAGTTACATTCTTGTGAAGGCGGCTTAGTAAGAGTGGTGTTAGCTCGAGATGTTTAATTCTAGACAACGACCCATGATAGTGGTACCTTGGTGATTCACGTAACCCTTGCCACGCTGGAGGTATACCTTTTGTAAGTCGAATGGATAAAGTTAAGAACCTAAGTATGGTAACAATCAACGAATGCATTTAGGAAAAGGTTAATGTTATATATGTGTTGGTAATCCACCATTATTAAAATTTGGTGATACTATATATATACATTAAATAATATCTCTAGAATCCTAGAGATTAGTGAGCGAGTCGTGCTCCTTGTAAATGTAGATTACTTAAGTAATTGAACTATAAGAATAAGAGGGTGATAACAATTAAACACTATGATTATGAATGTTAATCAACTTTAAGCATAAACAAAAGAAATACATAGGTAAACAAAATAGATTCCCTAGCATGATACGAATTCAATATACTCATAGAGATGCAAAATTACAAAGAAGTTATTATGAATAGAATTCAACAAGTAAAATATCGAATGGAAGGA
>ML786782.1:309749-324312 GCA_009831015.1 Picea engelmannii | reverse complement strand
ATACCATTTATTTCACTTCCTTTTAACATTAGGGCCAACCTGACACTTTCTTATTTTGTAATTATTTTCTTTAATTATTTTCAGGGCCTACATGTACTTCCTTTTTCAATTCACTTTGTCATCTTCAAAAATTCATTTCTCCTTAACCATGAGGATCCATGTGACGTGACACATACCACCGGAAACAACAAGATGTATACTATCCATCCATGGGTGTTGTATCTGCATGTGCATTTTCCTTCATGTCCAAATAACTTCATCAATCTTGTGGTCCAAAACCCATGACTAGGGTTGACATCAATGACAACAACCAATCTTCCAACATTATGCTTTTCTTGTAAGCTTATATTTCACTTCCATCTGTCTGAATCAAAGGAATATAAAACTCATAATTCATTTTTGAGATTATCTCGGCTTAGCAACCTATACTGTATTTATTTCTTCTCAAACCAACTCTGAATTCATTTTAAATAATGCTCCGATGCGGTTGTGTGTTTGTTTTTCCTCTAATACCATGCAGATTTTCTATTAAACTCAGACTCATGACCTTCCAAACGACTTTGCGTGCACAAAAATTCAACCTGTACACCCATATTTATCGTGCAAAGCAACACCACAAGGTAAATCGTGCTTTCACGCACCTATATCCACTATGCATTTCTTCTCTGTCGTGCCAATAACTTGCACACACTACTTTTGCGTTGTGCGCCAATATCCACTGCACACAGTTTTGGTATCATGCACTGATATTCCACATGCATTTCTCCCTATGCATTACACCATGCCGAAGTTCAATATGCCCCCACCATGCACAATAATATGCATGCACCATTGACTACACTATCGAAAGATAACTTATACTCATATTGTGCGTGCACCAACCAAACTCCTGTGTTTTGAAATGTTGCGCACACCACGTGCACATTACTATGTGTGTGATCACCGTGCAATGCTAAATTCAGCACGCACATCCACACACAATATTCTTTTGCGCGATGTCACAATTTATCGCGCACACTTGCACGCCAACATTTTTCGCGCAGTGCCAAAATTTTCCATGGACGCTCTGTGACTTGAAATTTGGTCACTTTGAAATTAATCTTCTGTGAATATTCGCTCCAACTGAACCTTTCTAGCCCATCCAGGCTTAGTGTTGGAACTAAAGCTCTGATACCATATTGTAATGTTCTCTACCACCCATGGTCGGGCCATGCTACATGAGGGAACACTTTCGTTCTCTCACTGTGGAACATACTGTAACATACTCAGTATTCAACTGAGCTATGCCACATAAATTTTCTCTTCAAATTGCATGCAATTATAACATATACACAAAACACTCTAGTAGAAGCTTTACATATAAACATAAACAAACAATTACATTCTGTAAATATATGATTTCATATTGAAATAATAGTAAACATAGACATGCAGCATATATAGGAAAATACCCATAAACATACAAACAGTTATAATCACACATATGGTAAGCCGTAACATAAACACGTAAATAACAATGTAGCATGTAAATTTATCACACGATTGGTACTTATCTTGGAAATATTGTCACCAACTGCATGCAGACCATCCACGAACCTCCTAGCCTTAGACTACACTATTCATCACTCTCAACAGTGACTCAACCCCAAGCTGGGACTAAACTCCACCTGGGTAAAGGGATTCCTAACTAGGCTAAAGGCTTATAGACAACAAGAAAGACTCTGTCTTAGGCGCTCACTCAACTAAAATCCTACAAACTCTCATTCCCCACATGTCTGTCCCACCCAAGGAAGTGTGCCCCTTCTCTTCTCAACAGTCCTTCAGCTGCCCCACTTCCCTTCCAGGGCTTCAACAACAGGCTAGACAGGAAGTCTCAGAGAACTGTAGCTATAGTTTAACACCTTCAGGAAATCAATTGCCAGCATTTATCTCGCTTAGAGAATTTCTCACGGGCCTGACAAGTCGCCTCTTCAATTTCCCACGGGCCTGACAACCCGCCTCTTCAATTTCCCATGGGCCTAACAAACTGCTTCTTCAATCCCGCTCCCAAGCTAACTGGGTACACCAACATGAAATGGTTATGGAAACAAGCTCAGATATAGTGAAATGAATGTCTGAAGGATAACTGAATACGTGAGTGAAATGGTCATGGAATCATTGACTAGATGATCGAATGATGGAAGGAATCATTGGAGAGATGATCGTAAGAATGATGGAGAAAAAGTGTGTAAATGAACTAAGTCCCCACGATATGTATGCATGTCCCCAACTTGACACTTGTCATGTTGGAAGCTACTTTGGTCCACTTGTCCCCAACTTTAGAACTTAGGATAAAATAATTATCCATACTTTATGTTTTAAGAAATATTAATATAATATTCCTTTTTGTCTTAAGCTCTCTAGATTAGCCCTTTCCCTTAATTTTTGGCCCTCCCTTTCCCTAACTGGTGGAGTTCAGTCCCCCATATCTTTTATCGTGGTTGGTTTGCGCACAACGATGTATTTTATATTAATCATGAGACATATACAAAATAGGCACATTGTCCTTTAACATCTAGGTGCTCTGGCCTAATTCCAAAACATAAGAATCCCAACTTATAATAACTAGCTCACCAGCCTATAACACATATCATATACACAAGGCTCACTGGCCTCCATACTGTGTGCACTTTAGTTGATGCGCACGGTATCCAAAAATGTGCACACTACATCATTTTACTGCGTAGTACATGTGCGCACTATGCCATGAAAGGTGCATTACAAAATGATGTCAAAACAACTCACCAACTTAAGTACACTTACATTAAATTTACAATTGGGTTTGGCCAAGGGATATTACATTATTAGTTATCACAACTTACATTTTTATAATCAATTCTTATATTTTTTTTATTTTTATTTTAAATAAAAAAGGTCTAAGATTCTATTATATTCACAAAAATGTACAAAAAGGGAACAAGGGGGTCTACCAAAAATGGAAACCAAACTTAAAACCCTTCCCAAGTCAATAGAGTATCAGGAGTTTCAACCAATATTTTGTTCACTAACATAGATACACATCCATAGAAACTAGATCCGAGGGCATATAGCCACAATACGTATCTATGCTAGAGAGGAAATCCTAGATATAGAGTTCCAACGAATATGAACTTGAACCCTAGACTAGAAAACAAAAAGAAATAGGATCCTCTCAACCTGGTTCATTCTTTACCTTATGAACTTTACTAGGGGTTGGGATGCTTTCTCACACCCTTGCAATCCCTTCATCCTAGTCTTCGTACACATCGATGGGGAAATTGAATGAGCATGGAGGGTTCTTCTCCACTGGAGTAATGTCTCAATGCTCCTATTGCTAACCTCTCTGAGTAATTCATAATTTAATCTTGTGTTGGGACTTACAATACAACTTGAAATTTCCCTCTAGAATGTGGATGGCATGCAACAGGTTGGTATCTCTTGGTTTTTTTCCAAGGCTCGACTTACGATGGATTTAACCATCCAATAAGTTTTGAGCAGTTTAAAATATATTTTTTCCCTGGTTCAGGAATGGATCATGTCTTTCACCCAATCTCCTATCTTGGATACAATTTATTTATCTGAGATATCCTTATGTTGTAGTTGCACCAATTATTCCACTACTTTTGATGCTTGAATCTCCTCTTCTGAGAAAAATTCCTAGAATCTTTCCCCTGCTTTCCATGCATCCCTTGCAGCATGAGTCAATCAGATAGGGCCTTTCAAAGATGAGGCCTCCTTGCCATTGTGACCCATAAATATCCCTTTGGCCTTTCTTTTCCAGAGGTGGGTCATCATGTTGATCTTACCAGCTAAGAATATTAACCACCTAATACTGATATGGAGAAGAGATGTATTTCTCAATAGAGAGAACACTATTCTACCGAGAAGCAATGCCCTCCCCAAAATATATATCATGGTCCCAACACTATGGTTATTTAGCAGGATCAACCTATAGATGGGTCTGTCATCCCTTCTATTAGGAGAAAGTTCCATCATAAACCCACGAGTCTGAACTCATGTCATCCTTATATCTTTATCATTGTAACTACTACTGGATTGACATCGATACTTACTCTAAATTTTAAATGAATACAGGATGATTGATCTAGGATAAAATGTGTTCTTCCCATGACTTTACCATTATGTGAAGATCAGTGCATGAAATATTCTGCCTCCCATCCATCAAAATCCAGGAATTTCATAAAGTATATGATGTACTCATCCATCTCTTTTGCATGAGATCGTTAGGTTAACTATCCTTTCTGCATGGCTATGATCAAATCGTGAAATTGGTTTCGCGAATACTTATGACTTTGCCCTTTGAATTTCCCAAGTTAAGAATCAGCGAAATGATGATCTCTCACCACGTGTCCTCCGAATCCAATGACCCAAATATTATTCCAGGACGTCAGGTCTCCATGCTCCGACATTTTTAGTTCTCAAACTGAAAACTTACTTCAGCTTTTCCCAGAGTACGAGATTTGCTGACAAGTGTCTCCTCACAGATCAATGAATCACAGCCCTTCGGTTGTCCATGCTCTAGGTATTTCAAGTCTCAACTTGAATCCTTGTGTGCCTGTGATATCTGACAGCTCACACTTGATCAATCAGATGACTAATATCCCACCTCGGTGTTCCAACACTCCAGGCTTCGAAAATATCAAGTTTCAAGTCGCTCTCCCTTCTAAGCTTCCAACAACC
Source organism: Picea engelmannii (assembly GCA_009831015.1). Taxonomy (NCBI): domain Eukaryota; kingdom Viridiplantae; phylum Streptophyta; class Pinopsida; order Pinales; family Pinaceae; genus Picea; species Picea engelmannii. Next base: position 319,593 of record ML786782.1, on the reverse strand, counting down.
AATGACTGTGATTCCTCCTGGTAATCCGATGCTTGGTCTTCGCCTCCAATGATCTGATGGCTCAGATCTATCCCATTGATTGGATGGTTGAAATTCTATTCGAGGTCTATGGACTCCAGAAATATCAAGTTTCAACCCCAGTAGCCTCTCTCCTCTGTATGCGAAGTGATAAGGTTCGCACACTTCTTCTAATCGGACGGTTGTCGATCTTCCTCCCTATGATCTGACAATCACAGTCGTTCTTCCTCCTGAGATTCTGATATCTCTCCTCCTTGGAAGATTTTTCCACCTTCAAATGTTCCAAACCTTTGTTCCCTGACGAATCCACCTCTAGGACCTCGTCAACACTCATGAAAAGTGTTATCTCTTCTGAGCTTCTATCCTTAAAAGGATTTCGATCTCCCATGCACACTTTGCTTTCTCGGGATTTTGAATAAATCATACACACAGAATAACATTCATTCAACCACACATGAAATGAACACAGTCCAAGGATTTGGGACAATTTCTGTCTATTCTATTCATTCATAAAAAACAAAATACATAGTGTTTTCTGCTACTCTACTCTGCTCTATTGATCTCTCTATTATGTCTATCTGTTCTATATGTTACAATACAATACTGAAAAACTATCTAAGGGACGCTCCACGAGCTCTCTCGTCTTGTTATGAAATCTATCATTTCAAATTCAAAGCTATTACCTACTTTGTCCTATTATAATAACTAGTAGTTATTGCCAGATAGAGTCGACACTCCATATATGAAATTTCTTACAGTCCTTCTAGACTTTACAAACAAGTTACATTTTAAAATGTTGTATTCAAAAATATCTCAACAAACAATTAAATTCTCAGTTAAATGCTTGATTTGAAACTCTGTCATTGTTGAGATGTCAATCTTTTGCCTCCATGCATGCATTGTTGACTTTTTAGGCGATGATCCTGCATCATACTCCCCTGGTTAAAAAAATTCCATGGACTCCTGTCCATGAGCTCCTGCACTATTTTTCCATGCTTCAAAATATCAGGTTCTGTGACCCAACTTGCATATTCCATTGGATGATCTTTCCACTTCACTAAGTACTCAGGATATGTCTTCCTCCTGGTTTTCTTTCCACCCCTTTGTTCAATAATTTTCTCCATATGATGTTTTTCTACTGTGGGTAATTTCACTTCCCACTGAATTTATTTCTGATCATCTCATTCTCCTGCTTCATCTTTCCTATAAGGATACAGGCTTGCAACATTGAATATCGATGATATCCCAACATTTTCTGGCAACTCAATCTCATAAGCATTGGCTACGAATTTTGGTCCTATCTTTTTCATCTTTAACTTGTTGTATGTTCCCCTTGGGAATATCTCTTTTCTCAAATGAGTTAAAACTTTATCTCCAACTTCGAATTGAACTTCTCTTCTCTTTTGATCAACTCTTCTCTTTTGATCAACTCTTCTCTTATATTTCTGATTGTTGTCCTGTAGCTGCTCTCTGACTCTTTCATGGATTTTCTGCATTTCTGTTGCAAAATCCTCTACTCCAGCACTTCTGAACTCATCTTGATTCAAATATATGAACTCTGTAATACCTCTTGATCATATACCATACACAATTTCAAATGGACCTTTTACTGTGCTCATGTTCACTGAATTGTTGAATGCAAATTCTGCTTGTGCAAAAATCTGATCCCATTGTTGACCTTGCTTATTGACTAAACTTATCAACAAGTTTCCAAGACTCTTGTTTAATAATTCAGTCTGTCCATCTGTTTGAGGGTGATATGTTGAACTAAAGGATAAGTTCGTTCTCAACCTCTTTCATAGATTCCTCCAAAAGTGTCCTACAAATTTGGTGTCTCTATCTCAAAATATGCTCCTCGGAAATCCATGTAGTCCCATGACTTCTCTGGAAAAAAATTTGGTGATCTGTGTGGCATTGCTTGTCTTCTGGCATGGTATGAAATGTGCCATTTTTGAAAATCTATCCACCACAACAAATATGGAATCGATCCCTTTTTTATTTTTAGGCAATCCCAAAACAAAATCCATACTAATTGCATCCCATGGCCTTTCTGGAATTGGTAATGGTTGATACAAACCAGTGTTTCATTGTCTTCCTTTTGCATACTGACAAATTCTTCATTTGTTCACAAACGTTTTCACTTCTTCTCTCTTGCTCGACCAATAATACGAATTATTCAGCTGCGAAAATGTTTTATTGTGACCAAAGTGTCCAGCTAAACCTCCACTGTGTTTCTCTTTCAGTAGGTTGTCTCTCATTGAGCACTTCAGAATGCATAATTGGCTCCCTTTGAACAGTAATCCATCCTGGATCAAATATTGAGTCCTTGGGCTTATGTCTCCCAATAAAGGATTCTTTCATGCTTCATAAGATTCTTTAAAATCCGCATCTTCTTTATACATCTCCTTGAGGTGTTCGAACCCCAAGGTCTCCACCTGGAATTCCTGTACAATCAAACTCCTTCTTCTCAAAGCATATGCAACTTTGTTAGCAGTTCCAGCAATGTGTTTGATAACAAAAGTAAAATTCTGCATAAATTCTACCATTTTGCGTGTTTCTGATTCAACTTTTCTTGCTTAGTAATAAACCGCAAAGCATGATTATCACTGTACAAGACAAATTCTTTAGGAATTAGATAATGTCTCCATTTTTTCAAAGCTTGAATCATTGCATAAAATTCCTTGTCATACGTGGAATAATTTTCCTTTGCGTCATTCAATTTATCACTGAAATAAGCAACTGGCCTATTGTCCCGACTCAAGATTGCTCCAATAGCTAATCCAATTGCGTCACATCTCACCTGAAATGCTTTTCCAAAATCTGGCAAGACCAAAATTGGTTGCCCTGTGATTTTCTCCTTCAACACTTTGAAACTTCTTTCAGCTTCCTCTATCCAACTGAAGGACTTGTTTTTATTCTTCATAGTGTCCAACATGGGTGCACATATGCCACTGAAATTTCTGATGAATTTTCTATAAAATATTTCTAACCTATAAAAACTTCTTACCTCAAATATGTTGCTCGGCGACGACTATTCTCTAATCGCTCTCACTTTTTCTGGGTCCATCCTCAATTCATTTGAAGAGATCACAAAACCCAAATATATGAGCTCCTTCTTCATAAAAGAACTCTTCTTCAGATTTATTGACAATTTCTCTTGCTGCAACCTTTCCATCACTGATGTAAAATATATTAAGTGTTCCTCCTTTGTCTTGCTGAAGATTAGTATGTCATCCAGATATACTATGACAAATTTTCCTATAAAGTCTTTCAACACTTCATTCATTAACCTCATAAATGTGTTTGGTGCATTTTTCAACCCAAACAACATGACCAACCATTCAAACAATCCTTCATTTGTCTTGAATGATGTTTTCCATTCATCTCCCTCTCTAGCTTGCATTTGATGATATCCACTCTTCAAGTCTATCTTGGAAAAATAGCTTTCCCCACCCAAACAGTCCATCAAATCATCCATCCTCGGTAAAGGAAATATGTATCTAATGGTTATCTTGTTGATGGCTCGGAAATTTGTACACATCCTCCATCCTCCATCTTTCTTTGGGCTTAATAAAGTTGGTACTGCACATGGGCTTAGGCTTTCCCTAACTAAACCTTTATCCAACAACTCTTGGACTTGATTTTTGACTTCCTCATTCTCTCTAGGCGTCAACTTATAAGCTACTTTGTTTGGTAAAATAGCTCCTGGAATAAGGTCAATATGATGGATTATACTCTCGATGGGTGGTAATGAGTGTGGTAACTCATCCACGACTATATCAACAAAGTTTTCTAATAGTTCTTGGATCTCTATAGGTAAGTCTTCTACAAAATTATTTGTAAGGATAACTCTAGGCTTCCTCACTACAACAAACTGCATTTCTTTCTCCTTTTTGACTTCATTCAAGAGCTCCTTCCCACTCATGAGAAGTATTCTTGAACTAGCTTCTTTCTTTTTCTCTTTGTCTTCTATGGGAAACAACATATGTGTTATACTATTCTTTTTTTGGGTATAGGTATTCTTCATTCCATCATGAATAACCTTTCAGTCATACTGCCATGGCCTCCCCAATAAAATATGACAGAAATCCATAGGAATTACATCACACAATATTTTATCCCTATAACCTCCTATTTTGAATTCAACTTGGCATTGTTGACTTACCATTACTTGATGTACTTTTTGCAAACACGATACCTTGTATGGCTTTGGATGTGCATTTGTCTTAAATTCCATCTTCTCCACCATCTCTATGGATACTAGATTGTCATTTCTCCCACTGTCTATGATCACCTTGTAAACTCTGTATTTCAACTTGCAAGTAGTTCTGCAAGCTTGTTTGCTGAACTGGTTCCTCTGGTCCCTTTTCTAGTTTAAGAAGAATTTTCCTCATCATGAGGTTTCTTCCTCCTTCTGCTGCTTTTTCTTCCACATGTTTTTGTGCTTCAACAATGTGTGCTTCTCTGCCTTCTCTTTTTCTGTCAGGACTGTTAGCACTTGGTAAATTTCCTAGAGGTTGAATAAAGAAGAAATCTACAAAGGTAACCTTAACCAACCACTTTTAGAGCTCGGATCTAGCCCTTCCAGCTCCAGAGAGGGATCTCTTTGTATGATTTAGCTTTGTTTTAAATTAAGGTATTAGGCTAGCTATAGAAAATGTTGGTTTTGTTGTAAGGGTTTTTTTGAAATCGGTTGAGACAAACTACACAACCATTGGGCTATGGGGTCTATATTTAAGGAATCCGAGATACAACCAGAAATGTTGAAGAAGTCTTTCACAAGGCGAGGTAATACATTCAATGGATCTTTAATAATTCAAATGATGATCAGAAGAAAAGATAAGGAAATAACTCCAACCAACAGGCACTCAAGAATCTCTTAATTGAAGGTATTTAGAAGATAAACACTTAAACCTCTAGAATCGGAAACAGGGTATTAGAGATAAATCCTGTAACATAATGCTATTCGTAAAGATTAGATTTAGACAACAAAATGAAATACAGAGAAAGAAAACATAAACTCAGGGAAACACATCACCAGTGAACATACGCAAGAATCCTGTAAATTTCCTCTGCTTTATTAATGGTAGATCTCCTCAAAATTGTTACAGCTTGATAACAATGGGATGTGCGAATCAACAACCCCCAATACATTGAAAAAAGAAGTATTTATAAGTCAAAATACAAACGTTCCTGTCATAATTGATCAGGACGTGCTCGTCCTATTTTTAGAAAAACTAACTTAACTAATCAAAACTGCTTTGATGACTCGATGCAACTGTTTGCTGAACTTATGGGTAGGCCGTTGGCGAGGTGCCTTCGCAACCTCTTCTGACTGGACAGGTGACTGGATCGTGACAACTCATCCGCTAATCTAGCAGATCGCACAGCTCCTCCCATCTGATGTGACTTGGCACTGTGATCTTAAGCAATATCCTGTACACTTCATCCATATCCGTGTATTTAGAAAATGTGGGCTTGATGACGAATATATGCTTAATTTCATGTTGGATATCAATATCCAACTGCAAGGCTTCTATGAATGCTTTTCCCGTGACGCTCCCTTGTACCCCTGCAAACTTGGAACTAGAATCTCCAGTCAACTTCTTCTTATAATCAGGGAGTGTCATCAATTTATCATTGATGACCTTCATACCAGGTAGTCCTTTTCTTTGTAGAGCATCTATCTTGTGAAAAAACCTTTGCACTCCTTGATCCATAACTTGTATTTTCTCCTCAAGCTGGAGCATGAGGCCTCTTTTGGTTAGAACCCTTTTCACCTCCAGTATAGTTTATGTCCTGTCCTCGATCTTCAATTCCTCTAGTTCCTCCCTGGTCTTTGAATTTAGGAACCTTATGATCTCATTAGCTTGGGCTGGCTTGTCTCCCAGCTCTGTCCTGATTTTCTCCACCACCTGTTTGCTTCTTTCGAGCAACTCGTTTTGCTCAAACATTATTTGAAACATAGGCCATATTTCATTTATGGACTTGGAAATGTCAGTCCATATCACTTCTTTGGCCTCGGCCAGAGTCTTCCCTACCACGGTCTGCCTTTGGAGCTGCTGTAGCTCCTTTCGGATTTGCTCGTTCACCTGCTTCTCTTTGGCTAGACTTGTTTGGAAAGAAGTCTTCAGCTCTTGGAGATTTTCCATTTATTTCTTGAGTCTACTGATTTCAGACTCCTGCAGATTCATTCTCTCCATAGACTTAGCCAGATCTATGGTGCCTTCTGGTACCTGTACTGCTGTTGTGGATGGAACTGCTGTCACTATCGCTGTGCTCAATCCTGCAACAGGGATAGCGCTTAAGGGGATGCCTTCCAATGTCTTCGTCTGCTCTTTCTCCTTTAACAGTTTTTCCATCTCGACCTCCATCTCCCTTAATTGAGCATTCTGCTCCATGAGTAATCTCAACATTTCATCTTTTTCTCCTTCTTTTTCGGCTATCTCTTTCGTTTGCGGATCCTCTGTTGGAGGGAGCTTTAGCTGCTTCCTTAAGGACGCGATGTTAGCGTTTTTCTTCTTAATCATTTCTTCAGCTGCTTTGACATTCGCAGGATCATAGCCAATCTTAAGGACCAGCTCCTCCAATGTTTTGATTTTGTTGTCCTTCGCGAAGGATGATATTTTCTCCATCTTTAGTTGTGTCTGGGCATTGCTCAAAGCTACCCGATACTTTGAAGCAGAAGTTGTAGCGTGGGATAAAGTGTGGAAAACCATCTCTCCGGTCTGCTTATGCAGATCCATCTGGTCCGCTGGGTGCACGTCCTTGGCCTGGAACTCGACTGTGACCCTCTTGTAATCGAATATTAATTTGGGATCCGACACTTGTGCATGGAGGTAGGCCATATGCATCCTCCCTTTCTCTATATAAAATGCCGAAAGGAGCCTTTGTTGAGCTGTGGCTGACTGCTTCTGAAATTGGGCATAGGCGCTGCTGGTCAGGGTCTGGTTCCTCTTTTTGATTAAGTCGTATTTCTCAAAAACGCCCAATTTGGGCTCGGTCTTGCTTGGTGGAGTATCTAAGGGAGAGTCTGTGGTTTTCAATGTTTTCACCATCTCCTTGTGTTGAATCGAACCGAAAGGTAGACTTATGGGCTTGACCCCTGGGGAGGCCACTGTGGTGGTCGTGATCTCCTGCTACACTGTCGTGCCTGCCGTTGGGACAGTCCTTGGCCTTTTGGCGTGCATATTAAATTCCTCCGAAGACACCTCTGTTACCGGAGAAGACGATTCTTGCCGAGGCCTCTTTTCCATGGGATTCTGAGGTGTGGCAGTGGGGAGCGCGCTTGTTGAGGCTACCTGCTTTTCCATCCCGACAGTTGGTTCCACATCTACCAACGTATCAGGCTCCCAATCTGTTTGATTAGCAAACCTTTCAATTTCGGGTTTGGTCTCATGTGCATATGGGGCATTTTTATTTCTGACTCTCATCTCAGAAATGATCCCACAGGGATCATAACGCCATGTGAAACTTCTGGGGAATTTCATTTCCCTCAACAGTTTGTCTGCTTCGTCACCTACGCCTCTGTTGTTGCAGATGAATGAACCTATCTGCCCTTTAATCCACAACTGTTGCTTCTTTTTGAGGGAAACAAAATGAACATCATCAGAATTCATAATTTGCCTAATATATTCCAGTGCGAAAACTCTTACCGACATATATCTAGGAAGCTTATATGGTGCCAACTCGCACCCGTAGACTCGGATCTCAGAGTGATTTTGGTACAAGTACCAGTCTCCTATCTTTTCATTTTCTGAGAGGTGTAGAACCCTCCGGACTTCGTCATTTAGTCGTGGCTCAGGCACGCCAGTCAACATACTTACCACAGGGTGGTAAAACTGATCGATGAACACTGCGAAGTCATATTCGGTAGAATTGCGCTTTAGAAGACACGTCCATGCTGTGACCGGCTGTGGCTTCCCGTCGATGTCCATCTTCTGCATCGAGAAATTGAATCTGTCTGCTTGGAAGTAGACGAACATGTAAGCTAGGATGGACGAGTACCTGAACATGACTTCAGTGGCGAAATTCACCAGTTGTTCATGGATGTTATGGGCCAAGAAGGTGCTATAATCGAATTGGGTGGTTGGTTGTTCATCATTTGAAAAGATAGAGAGAAAACCAAGGATGGGTTCGTCTACCCACTGATCGGAATAGTACCCGAGCAGGGCGCACAGTGAGGAAATAATCTAATTTCCTTTGGTGGAAAACAAAGAAGATGGGTATGGGGGATTTGTGGTCGGGAGTGGAGTGGAAGTGGGGAGGAAAAGCTCCACGATCTGAGCTCTCTGCGGGAAGGTCATTTTTTGGTAGAGCTCAGTGAGGATCTCCAGGTTGAATGGGGATGCAGACTCCGAGCGGGTTATCTGCATCATTTGGTCGATATCCTCTGGGGTAATGAAGAAAAGGGAGTCCCCCGAGGAAGAAACAACGGCTTTCTGTTTGGGGACGTAGTGAGCTTGGCACTTGAGTGCAAACTCTGGGAAACGATGAATTTGTGGGAACAAATAGAGGGGCAGATTGGACTCCCAGAGCCCAATCTCGTCGCTCTAGTCTAGGAAAAATTCCCGGAGCCATGATTGCAGATCCGAGAAGTCAAAACTACATATGGTGTTCGCTATCAACCTATCTTTGTCAACCAGAGGGATTTTATCCAGGTCAACCGGAGGCGGAATGAATGGATTCTCTTCCTCTTCAGCTGGCTTTGTTTTGGACACCATCTCCGTAACTGTACCTGCAAAAAACAATCATTAGTGGGGTATACAGGGGGTGGAGGAAAACGACGAGGAAGCAGTGGGGAGATGATAGATACGTTCTCTGGTGCGACGGGCGGTTCTGGCGCGAGGGATGAATAACGAGTGAAAAGTGTCGCAATGGTGTATTTATTCGAAACTGGGTCAGTCGGACACGGGAAAACGGTCAGCATGACAATGGGCATATAATCCAATTATTAATGGACAACGGGCCACTAGGGGTGATATGGCAGGTGATGGTGACCAAAGTATATGGACGACTGACGTGGAGTTTTGGGATTGGGGGTAAAGTCGCCAAAGGGGCTGTTCATGAGTGAAGGGTGTTATGGCGCTGACACCGTGGACTGACCGTAGTAACGAGATGGGACTTCGACCCGGGGGCAAGTGGAACAAGTGGGGATAGTGGAGGATGATGTCCAGGGGTGAGGGGATGTCAGGTAGCAGGCGGGGGATTTGACCTCTGGACCAATAGAGACGTGCCATGTATAACAAGGGGCCCGCCGGAAAGAGTATTCATTCCGGACCCCCCCCTTTGATTAAAGACAGAACACCAAGGGGGGTCCGGAATGTGTTAAGAACCATCGATCTACGTGCTTGTATGATGGTCGTCCAGATCTACACGCTGCTTAATATCAATTCCGGACCCCCCCCCTCCATTAAAGACAGAACGGAGGGGGGGGTCCGAAATCCAATGTGGACCGTCGATTTGAGCACTGGATTTAGAGCCATCCAGATTTGCGCCCGATTTATAACCAATTCCGGACCCCCCCCCCCTCCGTTAAAGGTAGAACGGGCGGGGGGGTCCGCAATCCAATATGAGCCGTGGATTCGCGCGCCCCTTTCAGGACCATCCAGATTTGCGCAAGCATTACCATCGATTCCGGACCCCCCCCTTTGGTTAAAAGCAGAACACTAAGGGGGGTCCGTAATCAAATGTGGACCGTTGATATACTCATCGCGATCTGGATCATTGAAAAGTGAATGAGACATAGGTAGGGGGCGGAAAATGTCATATGTAGGAAAACTCAGGATAAGGCCATTCACATGGGTTTTCATTTGATTTTTCTCAT
>ML786782.1:277706-300089 GCA_009831015.1 Picea engelmannii | reverse complement strand
GACATTCGTGGGATCATAGCCAATCTTGAGGACCAGCTCCTCCAATGTTTTGATTTTGTTGTCCTTCGCGAAGGATGATATTTTCTCCATCTTTAGCTGTGTCTGGGCATTGCTCAAAGCTACCCGATACTTTGAAGCAGAAGTTGTAACGTGGGCTAAAGTGTGGAAAACCATCTCTCCGGTCTGCTTATGCAGATCCATCTGGTCCGCTGGGTGCACATCCTTGGCCTGGAACTCGACTGTGACCCTCTTGTAATCGGATATTACTTTGGGATCCAGCACTTGTGCATGGAGGTAGGCCATATGCATCCTCCCTTTCTCTATATCGAATGCCGAAAGGAGCCTGTGTTGAGCTGTGGCTGACTGCTTCTGAAATTGGGCATAGGCGCTGTTGGTCAGGGTCTGGTTCCTCTTTTTGATTAAGTCGTATTTCTCAAAAACGCCCAATTTGGGCCTGGTCTTGCTTGGTGGAGTATCTAAGGGAGAGTCTGTGGTTTTCAATGTTTTCACCATCTCCTTGTGTTGACTCGAACTGAAAGGTAGACTTATGGGCTTGACCCCTGGGGAGGCCACTGTGGTGGTCGTGATCTCCTGCTCCACTGTCGTGCCCGCCGTTGGGACAGTCCTTGGCCTTTTGGCATGCATATTAAATTCCTCCGAAGACACCTTTGTTACCAGAGAAGACGATTCTTTCCGAGGCCTCTTTTCCTTGGGATTCTGAGGTGTGGCAGTGGGGAGCGCGCTTGTTGAGGCTACCTGCATTTCCATCCCGACAGTTGGTTCCACATCCACCAATGTATCAGGCTCCCAATCTGCTTGATTAGCAAACCTTTCGATTTCATGTTTGGGCTCATGTGCATATGGGGCATTTTTATTTCTGACTCTCATCTCAGAAATGATCCCGCAGGGATCATAACGCCATGTGAAACTTGTGGGGAATTTCATTTCCCTGAACAGTTTGTCTGCTTCGTCACCTGTGCCTCTGTTGTTGCAGATGAATGAACCTATCTGCCCTTTAATCCGCAACTGTTGCTTCTTTTTGAGGGAAACAAAATGAACATCATCAGAATTCATAATTTGCCTAATATATTCTAGTGCGAAAACTCTTACCGGCATATATCTAGGAAGCTTGTATGGTGCCAACTCGCACCCGTAGACTTGGATCTCAGAGTGATTTTGGTACAAGTACCAGTCTCCTGTCTTTGCATTTTCTGAGAGGTGTAGAACCCTTCGAACTTCGTCATTTACTCGTGGCTCAGGCACGCCAGTCAGCATACTTACCACAGGGTGGTAAAACTGATCGATGAACGCTGCGAAGTCATATTCGGCAGAATTGCGCTTTAGAAGAGACGTCCATGCTGTGACCGGCTGTGGCTTCCTGTCGGCGTCCATCTTCTGCATCGAGAAATTGAATCTGTCTGCTTGGAAGTCGAAGAACATGTAAGCTAGGATGGACGAGTACCTGAACATGCCTTCAGTGGCGAAATTCACCAGTTGTTCATGGATGTTATGGGCCAAGAAGGTGTTGTAATCGAATTGGGTGGTTGGCTGTTCATCATTTGAAAATATCAAGAGAAAACCAAGGATGGGTTCGTCTACCCACTGATCGGAATAGTACCCGAGCATGGCGCACAATGAGGAAATAATCTGATTTCCTTTGGTGGAAAATAGAGAAGATGGGTATGGGGGATTTGTGGTCGGGAGTGGAGTGGAAGTGGGGAGGAAAATCTCCACGATCTGAGCTCTCTGCGGGAAGGTCATTTTTTGGTAGAGCTCAGTGAGGATCTCTAGGTTGAATGGGGATGCAGACTCCGGGCGGGTTATCTGCATCATTTGGTCGATATCCTCTGGGGTAATGAAGAAAAGGGTGTCCCCTGAGGAAGAAATAACGACTTTATGTTCGGGGACGTAGTGAGCTTGGCACTTGAGTGCAAACTCTGGGAAACGATGAATTTGTGGGAACAAATAGAGGGGTAGATTGGACTCCCAGAGCCCAATCTCGTCGCTCTAGTCTAGGAAAACTTCCCGGAGCCATGATTGCAGATCCGAGATGTCAAAACTGCATATGGTTTCTGCTATCAACCTATCTTTGTCAACCAGAGGGATTTTATCCAGGTCAACCGGAGGCGGAACGAACGGATTCTCTTCCTCTTCAGCTGGCTTTGTTTTAGACACCATCTCCGTAACTGTACCTGCAACAAACAATCGTTAGTGGGGTCTACAGGGGGTGGAGGAAAATGACGGGGAAGCAGTGGGGAGATGATAGATACGTTCTCTGGTGCGACGGGCGGTTCTGGTGCGAGGGATGAATAACGAGTGAAAAGTGTCGCAATGATATATTTATTCGAAACTGGGTCGGTCGGACGCGGGAAAATGGTCAGCATGACAACGGGCATATAATCCAATTATTAATGGACAACGGGCCACTAGGGGTGATATGGCAGGTGATGGTGACCAAATTATACGGATGACTGACGTGGAGTTTTGGGATTGGGGGTAAATTCGCCAAAGGGGTTGTTCATGAGTGAAGGGTGTTATGGCGCTGACACCGTGGACTGACCGTAGTAACGGGATGGGACTTCGACCCGGGGGCAAGTGGGACAAGTGGGGATAGTGGAGGATGACATCCAGGGGTGAGGGGATGTCAGGTAGCAGGCGGGGGATTTTACCTCTGGACCAATAGAGACGTGCCATGTATAACAAGGGGCCCGCCGGAAAGAGTATTCATTCCGGACCCCCCCCCTTTTGATTAAAGATAGAACACCAAGGGGGGTCCGGAATGTGTTAAGAACCATCGATCTGCGCGCTTGTATGATGGTCATCCAGATCTACGCACTGCTTAATATCAATTCTGGACCCCCCCCCTCCATTAAAGGCAGAACGGAGGGGGGGGTCCAGAATCCAATGTGGACCGTCGATTTGAGCGCTGGATTTAGAGCCGTCCAGATCTGCGCTCGATTTATAACCAATTCCAGACCCCCCCCCCTCCGTTAAAGGCAGAATGGGCGAGGGGGTCTAGAATCCAATATGAGTCGTGGATTCGCGCGCCCCTTTCAGGACCGTCCAGATCTGCGCAAGCATTACCATCGATTTCTGACCCCCCGCCCCCCCCCCTTTGGTTAAAAGAAGAACACTAAGGGGGGTCTGGAATCAAATGTGGACCGTTGATATACTCATCGCGATCTGGATCATTGAAAAGTGAATGAGACATAGGTAGGGGGCGGAAAATGTCATATGTAGGAAAACTCAGGATAAGGCCATTCACATGGGTTTTCATTTGATTTTTCTCATATACACCACCAAGGGGGCATCAATTCAATTACACTTAGGCATTGGAGTCACGGGGTAACATCTTCATTGATCTGGCTTTATTTTGGCAAGGCAGGCAAAGCAATTAATCTACATCCTAACCTACTGTCGCAAAGCATTTAACCCAGATTAAGCAGTTGGGTTAAGATTTTTATCTTTTCTAGGGGCTATCTGATCAGGATTAGATGGTCTGATTAGATGTATTCACTAATCCTAACCTAGCGGCTATCTGATCAAGATTAGACAGTGTGATCAGATGCATTCACTAAGTTATCAACATTGACAATTTAAAAGAACTTGGTCATGCTTGGAAGGTATGACCAAATTGCTATTATTGCATGGGGCCTTTGTTTCAATTCTTTTGGCCCTCTTTTCTTTTTCTTCTTCTTTCTTTTTCTTTTCTTTTTTCTTTTCACAAATTATTTGAAGAATGCAATATCATTTGTCACCAAACCACCAGACACAGATAATATCCAAGTCATCAATTGATTCCCATAATTTATGGGGTGATAACAAGGACATTCCCAAGATTTGTGTCCTTCTTTTCCACAGGTGTAGCATTTAACTACGCATCCTCTCGTTCTTCCTCTTCCTCTACCTCTGGAAAAAGAACTTCTTCTTCCATGTTGTCCTTCTTTATAAATTCCACCCTTCTCATGGTGACTATTTTGTTTGTTAGCTTTAGGCTTCGAATTCTGGAACTTCTCTCTACTGGTTCCCTTGCCTCTGCTTGAATTTCCTCCTTTTCTTTGTTGGATTTGCTTACTGGCCAATTTTTCCTTAGCTTTCAAGGCTTCTTGATAGGCATCCTTGACTTTACTGATAGACATCATGCTGATCTCCTCTTGTATTTCATATCTCAACCTATTGATATATCTGACTGTCTTCTCATCTTCATTCTCTTTCTGTCCAGCCCTGATGTTCAGTCGATAAAATTCTTCAATGTACTCCTTCATTGATAAACCCCTCTATTTTAGGTTCTGCAATCTTCTGTAAAGATTGATTTGGTAATCCTTTAGGATAAATTTTTCTTTCAACTTAGCTACCATCCTATCCCAGTTTTTAATTTTCTGCTTACCATTTCTCCTGCGTTCGTCTTGCAGTTCATCCCACCATAACATTGCATGGCCTTTCAATCCCTTCACTGCATGCTTCACCATCTTGTATTCTTTGATATCATCATAATCGAAGTATTTCCATGGCACGTACCCAATCTAACAATTCTTCAACTTCTAAATTGCTTTCATACATAGGTACCACTATCCTTGCTCCGACTCCTATCAAATTTTATCAAGTGATCTTGTGCAACATCCTCTGCTACATTTTCCTCGCCCTCTGCTTCTTCTTCTCTCTCTTCTTCACTGAAATCACCAGCATCTGGTTCTCTTCTCTGTGTTATCTCCATGGCGTCTAGTCTCATTCGAAGTCCCCTCATTTCTTCTTCCATTTATGCATTCGCTCTACGCCTTCTGGGTGGCATGATTTCACTGCATCACCTACAACATAAATTGAAAATTTATTTGATACCATAAATGATACCAAATTTCCTCCTTTCTCCTTTTGTCTTTTGTCTACAAACAAACTCAAAATCATCTCTGATACCACCTGATGCAGCCCCCCTACCTCAGCAGGGTCTGCCAACCTCCCGGTCACTGGATCTTCACTAAACTGAGTTGGATTAGCTCTTTCAGGTCCCTACTGGAAACTCTACTAAAAAAATCCACAGGTCCTCTATGAATTGCACCCACGCGAACAAGCACTGGGTGCAAGTTCACTCCATGCGACCACCGGCTATGACCACACACCTCTCAAAAGGCATTTCATGATTTTGTGTATCGGGTGTTTTGTACGCGAGTCACACTGACTCTCCTGACCTCTGAAATTCTGACAGAGGCTTAGCACTTGCTAGCTCCTCCCTTATCCTTCTCCATGTGACCACTACCTGTGACCACAAGAAAAATCAAAAGGCGCATCGTAAAATCCCATATCGGATCTTTGCGTGTGAGTCACCTAGACCCTCTCGATCTCCGAAATTCCAACAGGGATTAGCATTTGCTAGCTTCTCCCTCCATATGATCTCCGGCTGTGACCCGTGGTTCAACCTCAAGCACTTATCGGGATTTCACGCTTCATGAAGTTGGGGGGTCACTCACCTCTCTTCTCCCGATGTTCGATTCCATGATATCTCTCTGGGAGAATCAACAGTCCATGCTCCTTCCTTGATCGATTGCTACGATCAAATTGCAAACTCGGGTTCACGAATCCTTACGAATCTGCAATTGGAATTTCCCTAGTTGTGATTCAGCGAAATCCTGATCTCTCACCACATGTCCTCTGAATCCAATGGCCCAAATATTATTTTGGGACTTCGGGTCTCCATGCTCCAACATTTTCAACTCTCAAACTAAAAACTTACTTCATCTTTTCCCAGAGTACGAGATCTTCTCACAAGTGTCTCCTCACAGTTTAATGAATCACGGACCTTTGGCTTTCCATGCTCTGGGTATTTCAAGTCTCAACTTGACTCCTTGTGCGCCCGTGATATCTGACAACTCACACTTGATCAATCGGACGACTGAGATCCCACCTCGACGTTCTGGCACTCCAGGCTTCAGAAATCTCAAGTTTCAAGCTGCTCTCCCGTGTGAGCTTCCATCAACCAATGACTGTGATTCCTCCTAGTAATATGACTCTTGGTCTTTGCCTCCAGTGATCTAATGACTCAGATCTATCCCACTGATCGGATGGTCGAAATTCTATTCTGGGTCTCCGGACTCCGAAAATCTCAAGTTTCAACCTTAGTAGCCTCTCTCCTCTGTATGTGAAGTGATACGGTTCACGCACTTCTTCTAATCCGACATATGTCGATCTTCTTCCCTGTGATCCGACGATCACAGTCATTCTTCCTCCTGAGCTTCTGATATCTCTCCACCTTGGAAGATTTATCTGCCTTCAAAGGTTGCAAACCTTTGTTCTCGGACGAATCCGCCTCTAGGACCTCGTATACACTCGAGAAAAGTGTTATCTCTTCTGAGCTTCTATCCTTAAAAGGATTTGGATCTCCCATGCACACTTTGTGTTCTCAGGATTTCGAATAATGTAGTTCAAAGGATTTTATTGAGAAGAAAATGCTTCTCACCCACCTGGCGTTCTTCTACGTTGGTTCTTCAAAGATTTTTGGCATATTGACATTGTGCAAACTTTGCACCTGGTCTGAGTTTATCTAATCCTCTCTGAACTTCTCTGAGTCAATATAAGACTCAATTGACAAACTCCTTGCGTTCGAGATGCACACCTTGCATACAAGTATCAGAAGAGAAACAAGTGAAACTCAACCATCTTCGTCACGAACTCATACAGTCAATCTCTCTCTAACAATCATACATGAACGAAGTAATAAATCATACACACAAAATAACATTCATTCAACCACACATGAAATGAACACTTTCCAAGGATTTGGGACAATTTTTGTCTGTTCTATTCATTCATTAAAAACAAAATACATAGTGTTTTCTACTACTTTACTATGCTCTACTGATCTCTCTATTTTGTCTATCTGTTCTATATGTTACAATACAATACTGAAAATCTATCTAAGGACCGCTCCACGAGCTCTCTCATCCTGTTCTGAAATCTATCATTTCAAATTCAATGCTATTACCTACTCTGTCCTATTACAATAATTACTAGTTATTGCCAGATAGAGTCGACACTCCATATCTGAAATTTCTTACAGTCCTTATAGACTTTACAAACAAGTTACATTTTAAAATGTTGTATTCAAAAATATCTCAACAACCGATTAAATTTTGAGTTAAATGCTTGATTTGAAACTCTGTCATTGTTGAGATTTCATTCTTCTGCCTCCACACGTGCGATGTTGACTTTGAAGGCGATGCTCCTGCATCAAGAAGCCTTTCTCCCTAAAAAACCTCTTCTTTATCGAGAACACCTTCTTCCCTTTCTAGTGTTTGCTACAAGGGCCTAGTTCTCATCACTACTAATCTTTACCACACCATCCATATCATCCATAGATATTAACTAGGTCTCCTCCTAGATGTAATCTGTCCATATTCTATCAAAGTCTAGAAATTTGATTCATGCAAATATTCCCTACAATAATGGATCCTAGGACTTGGGAAGGCCTCTCAATGCTACATTCAACAACTAAACATCATGCACTATCTCACCAATAGTTATGAGTTGTTATCGGATATAAGTAATATTCATAAGGTAACTGACAATTGTGTCTTCACTGGTCATCCTAAAAATCTAAAGTTGATGCTTCAAGTGTAGCCTACTTTCTGTATTATTTTTTTGGTATAGACCTACCAAATCATCATACATCTCCTTAGCAGTTTATTTCTCAGAAATGTGAGGAATCAAGTGGTCCTTTGTAAACTCTAACAATAACTTCTTGGCCTTCACTTCCATCTTCTTGTGGAATGCTAAATATACTAGATTAGTGGGGCTAGGAACCACATCCTCTACATACTCCTTGAGGTCATTATCTTCCAACATAAGGAGAACCCTTTCCTTCCAATACCAAAAGTTGGTTTCCCCTTCCAACCTATCCTCAAGTTTCAATGTATTCACCATATTGACTTGACCAAAACAAGAACAAGAACAAGAACAAGTACAACACTCTTCCAATGTTGTATCCAAAAATGTGTTTCAAGATGATCCCCTTCTCTTTAGATCCCAAGCTCTGATACCATGCCAATTTTCACATGCAGCTCTATGTGACTAATTTTAGATTTGAAAAATGCTTCCTAGTGATCTAAAAATAAAATCCTAGCTATTATCATTAAACAATTTCACACTTAAACTATTGACTGAAAATATATGCAGTAGAAACACAAAGATCATAGATGAATCATCAATACACATGAGACACAATTTCAGTTCTGTAATCTTGTTATCATCATAAATCTTGAGGGAAAATCCAACCCTCCTAGCCAATACAATATCACCAAATTCTGAGGACAACCTTGCCCTCCAAAGTCACCACAGACTAAGAAAAAATACTGAGAACAACCTTGTTCTCCAATAATTATACAAATCAGAAAACCAAACGTCAACAATATTATGGAAATCTCCTCTACCCATGAGTCTATTGTATACCACCTATATGACTAGTTGACGTCACATGTTATCTAGGACAGATCTGTAGTTACCCAGAAAATAAGATACATGATTCACCTTAGTCACAATCTACGTATATACATTATTTTATCTACTGCAAAATATGTATACCCTATACATGATTCATCCTTCAGTAACCCTTGTATATACATGCTTCGTCCTACCGAAAACTTTGTATTGTACGAAAAATTCACTCCAAACATGTGACCTTCTTCATTTCTCTCTTCAGAGCTAGATTCATCACCTTGCAGACTTTCCCTTTGCCAATATCACCAATCCTCTTTGACACAAGTGTACACTCACTTATTCCAACTCCATCATTCCACAATAATCATCTAATGTCACAATGACATCTCTCCTTTATATAGGAATCCAATGAGTGAGTTTATGAGCCCTTGCTAAACTCAAAAATTAATTAGAATGTTTTAATCCTTTTTGTCGGTGTGGTACCCCCACACAAACCCACAAATCCTATCAACTTACCCATGAGGCCCTAGCCTAACTTTTAGGATGATTTTACTGAAACAAAATTCAAACCTGGTGCTAACAAAAATTTCAACATGCCTATAACCTTGGCCTATAGTGGGAATACCTCTCGAAGCTACAAAAATACACATGAAGAGAGAAGCAAGGAAGACAATATCACAAATTTACGCAGTAGTTGTTGGGGAAGTTCAAGAGGATGGAGTGGGGATGCCTATTCCACCTAAACTCTCTAACCTGTTGGGTAAATTTGTGGACATAATGCGAAATGATATTGCAAAAGTAATCCCACCATAATGCAATCTCGATCAACGTGTAGATATAGATCCTATACTGCAACCACCAACAAGAGCTCCTTACCGATTGTCTAGACCTAATTTGGAAGAGTTGACACAAAAATTAATAGAATTTATTGATGTATAATTGATTCATCCATCTAGGTCACCATATGGAACCCTCATTCTCCTTCAAAAGAAGAAGGACACTTCAAAGATGAGGATGTATTTGTATCACCGATCTTTAAAAAATAGACTGTGAAGAACCTATACTCGTTTCCTCTAGCAACAGATTTCTTTCACAAGTTGGTAAAGGAAAAGTCTTTTCAAAGCTTGACCTGCAACATGGGTATTATCAAGTGCAGATTTTATATGGATATGAGGTGAAGACAACAATGGTGATGAGGTATGGGAGATAAGAGTTCCTATTGATTCCTTTTGGGTTGTGCAATTCCCTTGCAACCTTTTGCACATTGATGAATGTTGTGTTGTGGCCATTTTTGGACAAGTTTGTTGTGGTGTATTTGGATGACATCATGGTGTACAATGAAAGTATGGAGGATCACAAGAATAATTTGGAATAGGTATTTGAGGAACTACAATAGAAAAAAATATTCTTGAAGAAATATATGTGTGTTTTTGGGCAGACTAAGATACCATTCTTGGGGCATTGGATTGGACAAGGATGCATTCTCATGGACCATGTGAAGGTCAAGGAAATTGAAGACTGGGAAGAGTCATGAACAGTTCATGAAATGAGAATATTCCTTGGGCTTTCCATCTACTATCACAAGTCCATACAAGGATACTCCAAGATTGTTGCACCACTGAATGACTTGTTGAAAAAAGAGAAATCATAGAACTAGATAAAGAGGTGAAAGTATACATTTGGGGAGATAAAATGAAAAATGGCCAGCTCTCTGGTGTTGAAGCTGCCATACTTTGAGTTTGAAGTGCATATAGACACATCAAAATTTTCCATTGGAGGATTTTTGAGACATGATGGAAAGTTGGTCGCCTTTGAGAGAAGAAAGCTCCAAGGTCATGAATGAAGATAGCCCGTTCATGAGAAGGAGATGACTGTTGTAGTACATTTTTTATAGACTTGGGGGAACTATTTGTTGGGTAAGTCATTTTTCATGAAGATAGACAACATTGTGATGAGTTAATTTGTGACGTAGCCAAAGTTGTCACCCAAGAAGGCAAGACGACAGGACTTCCTCATAGAGTTTGACATGGTTGTTGAGTATAGGCTAGGTAGGATCCACAATATCATGAATGCCTTCAGTAGAAAGGCACAACTCGTAGTCTTAGAGGAGAAGGAGGAGTTTCCTACATAATGGAGTGATCATATTCATGTCTTGGAAGAGTTGTATGAAAATATCAAGGAAGTGTTAGAGCATGATTGCACAATAAAGAACATCATCAAGTAGAAGAATGATGGAAAAACGTGGAATTTGTTTCTACACGATGGACTGTTGTATTTTGGGGAATGAATATATGACCCTAAGTCATCTAACCTTAGGAAGTAACTTGTGAAGGAATGTCATGACTCACCTTGGGATGGCCACCGAGGAAAGTGGAGGATGTTGGCATTATTGGAGTAAGCATAATTTTGGGAGCGGATGAAGCAAGATGTGGAGGAGTATGTTTACACGTGACTTATATGTCTGTAAGATAAGATGGAAATGAGGGTGAGAGAAGGACTAGTTATCGTTTACCAATTTCAGAGAGACCATGCAAGAGTGTCTCGATGGACTTCATCACACCTTCTGATGGTGCACGGATACAATGGGATTTTGGTCATGGTGTATTGATTCTCCAAGTATGTTGCCTTCATTGAAACGAAGATGCCTTGTAGCATAGAAGAAGTTGTGAAGTTGTTTTTCAAGCACATGGTGAAGTATTGTGGTCTTCCTTTAGATATTGTATTAGACAAGGATGCAAGGTTCATAGGTAAGTTTTGGATGGAATTGTTAAAACTTGTGGGAATGAAATTGTTGAAGAATTTAGCTTATCATCCACAAAAAAATGTTTTGACCGAACAAATCAATGCACTTTTGGAGGACTACTTATGAAATTATTTAAAAGTATATTGGATGAATTGGTCGGACTTGTTGGATGCCACCCAATTTAGCTACAACCTACAGAAGAGGTCAATGATGGGATATAGTCCACTCAAGTTGATGAACAAACAAAAATCCATGACTCATTTTATCACACATGGATACTATGGAATGAATCCAGTAGTCGTGGGTTTCATGAAGGGTTGGAATGATTGGTTGGAGATAGATCACACACACTTAATTGATGCAATAGACATAATGAAGTAGTGGGTAGATCACAATAGGTGCAATGCAAAATTCCTATTAGGAGGGTTGGTATTACTCAATATGAGTAGAGATCAATTCCCACAACCTAAAGTGATGGATCCATATCTTATGCAGAGGTATGAGGGACCGTACAAATTTCTTGAGAAAATTGGAAACATCACCTACAGATTGGAGTTGTCATTCCACATGCAACATATTCATCTCATCTTCCACATTAGCTAGTTGAAGTTGTTTCGAAGCGACCTGTACGACCCGAGTCAAGTTGATCCATCTAGAGAATCGACCATGGTTGTGGACAAGATAGAGTTCGAGGTAGACAAGATTTTGGAACATCATATATTGGGACGTGGTAGAGGTCAATTGCATGAGTGATTTTTCCATTGGAAGGAAAAAATCAATGAAGAGGATATTTGGGAGAGATATGAGTCCTTGTGGAAATATGAGGACATGATTTGGGAGTTTGATAGAGGTATCTATAGATCTCAAATGTAGCAGAAGTTATTGGGATGAAAAAAATTGTAGTGGGGGAGGATTTAAGGCCTCTTGCCACACCCATTAAGTGTGTGTGCTCCTTGGGTGGATTCAAAGATGAGTTGAGAAAAGAGCACACAGAGGATGTTATTGTTTTGGAAAGTACTTGTATTATAGTCATGGGCAGGGGCACCTTAGGTGTATGATGGTGACATGCAGACCCAAGGGGGAAAATTCCTTACTTTCCTTGTGATGGATGATAGAGACTTTGGTTGCATTTGGGAAATGATGAGGCAACTTGGGAGCATACCCAAGAAGTGGACCCACCTTCCCTTGAAAGCATGGGCATGTTTGAGAGGTTGGATGACCCCATCGACACACCCATGGAGAGTCACATTGGTCAACACAAGGAATAACATAAGGCAAGTAGTGCATGCCTAAGGATGGGGTTTGCTAGTGTTATAAATAATAAGTGTGCTCATTTAACCATAGAAAATATAGAAATATTATCACCCAACCATAGGCCGAATCCACCCCCGAGCATCTTAACCTTGACAGAGAATAATTCTGAAAGAAAACCCTAGGCCTAATAGCCAATCAAGGTAGAATACCTCTCTCTAAGGATAGTGCACCAAGCAAGAATAACCAAAGGCCAAGCAGAAAGTACAAACCATAACCAAGAGAAAGTCCAAGCCAAAATTGAAATTTGCCAGTGCTCCTCTCCACACTTGCACACCACTGGCCTTATGCAGTTGTGAGAGGTGACAAATGAGCTCTAGCGCCCTCTTATTTATAGTCTTCCAAGTGACCTAACTGGGTTGACTTCTACTTCTGGAGGCTAATAACTCAATAATAAATATTCTCTTGAGCCGACTTGGCTCCTAGGGTTATTATCCAATGTTTTAGGGTTTCTCTTTCTTCCTGGAATATTCTATTCTTGTCAGGGTTACACGTGGAGGTTAATACCTCCCGCAACTACCATAATATCAACACTCCCTCCTAGCTAGGGAGGTATTGAGGGAAATGGTATTGAGAACAAACATACCATTCAACTGATAGCATCATCATAGTCATACAGGCTATCTCATGATTAGATCATGAGCACCATCATCGCTATCAATATCATATGATAGCATCAACTGCATCATCTCTCGAATCCATACTCCATCTGAGTGATCAGGCATGATGATGAATAAGTCACTCACTCCACACAATGATACAAGAACTATTATTCTAGTCCAAACATATGTCATAGAAGAATAATTGTTCCAACAGATGTTGGAAGCCATGCCATGGGCTACAAGGACTATTCTTCTAATATGGACATACATCCTAGAAGAATAATTGTTCTGGACCATTTTCCATTTGGAGAATGTCTGTCCACCAACACACTAACTATCCATCTAGATGGTAATCATTTCCAACACTATTGATAGTCTTCATGGAAATTGGAAAAATGTCATTTAATAGAACACAACTGTGTCTATCCATAGTAGTACAAAACTACTATCTAGTGGTACACAACCACACCAAGTAGCACACGACTACTTAATCAGTGAAACATAGTCACAACCAATGGAACACATCCACCACAATAGCATACATCTACTGTCCAGAGACATACAGTCTCCAGATAAATCATATCATCTGATATCAACCTATTTTCACTACGAAAATGATTGTTCGATCTGGACCATTTTCCGAACTGGAAAATGCCTATCTGTTAGAAATATCAAACTACTTTCTGAACTGGAAAGGATCTTCTCATCCTGGACCATTTTTCAAACAGAAAAATAATTTTCCATCAATCAATAACACATCAGTGTTCCCTCCCAACCTGGGAGTAATATCTTCCTTTTTCAATAAATAAGTCGTCTCCACGAGCCCCAACTTGTTTCTTAAGTACGTAAACTTTTTCATCTTGTACATAGGCTTTACCAAAGTATTTTCTATCTTCTCATCTATGGAGATATATTGGAGAACCACTTCTCTTTTCTAGACTTCATAATGGAGAATGTAATGCTTTATCTCAATGTACTTCAGTCTGTCATGGAACACTGGTTTTCTCTGAAGGCTTCATATAGATATGATCATTACAATATATCATGGTCAAATTCAACACCTTTGTTTTCTGCTAGCTCATGACATCATGGAAAGGCTCAAATTGAAACATATCCAAGTAGCAATTCTTCTGTCATCATGAGAGTTTTCCATGGATTAGAAATCCATCATCCTAGACTTCTGAGTAACTATTCTGATACACTATCTCTGTCATAGAAATTTTTTCACCATGCTTCTATTGTATATGAGATACTTTGCATAAAGTTGTTTGAATCAGTACAAGGTCTTCTTGTATCTGCATACAAGGGTCACTCTCTGGTATACCTCAATACCTTGAGATTTCTTTACATAAGCTTCTTCCTCAAATGCTCTATTGCGAGAATAATATTTTACAACCAACTGATGTAAACTTCAATCCATGGATACTACAAGAGATATAATAGCTTAGATATAGGTATATCTAGTTTATAGGAACAAGTTGTTATCATAGTCTTCTCCTCCTTCTGGAAGAACCTCTAGTTCTGAATCTCACAATGCTTCCATTCATAACCCTTTTTCATGATTTATTACATATATTGTTCTTCATCATAACTTCCATTTCTTTTGCTTGATTGCTTCTAGTGGGTGCAAACCAAGATGGTATTCTTGTGATTCTCGGTATAATAACTGGT
This sequence comes from Picea engelmannii, assembly GCA_009831015.1. NCBI lineage: Eukaryota > Viridiplantae > Streptophyta > Pinopsida > Pinales > Pinaceae > Picea > Picea engelmannii. The sequence continues at coordinate 285,338 of ML786782.1, read as the reverse complement.
TTTTCTAGCTTTTGTTTCTCTCTTGGAATCTTCATGTTCTTCCTCATGTTTCTCTTTAGATCTTGGGTTCATGGATTTTTCTATAGATTCCATTCCCTCAAGATTCCAAATTTTTCCTTTCATCATAGGATCATGTATTTAGATGGACAACCAAGGATACTCTAAGGCTTCTTTTCGAAGAAGACTTCTTCTAAAGTCAAACTGAGCACATGTTTCTTTTCATGGCTACTACTTTCAATGGGAACATGGATAGATACTTCATAATCCTCAATGGATCATATTATTTAGGATTATCTCCCTCCTAATTCTTGCTTCATGCATGAATGCATTTTCTTCTTTTGGAGTTTTGTAATCATATCCCTCCATCTAAGATAGTCCATGCTTCCGCTTGCATTCTTATTTCCTTTTGCAAAGTGTCACAAGTCTTTTTCCAATTTCCTCTTGATTTCTCACTTCTTTTGGGTCTCTTCAGGTTTGATTCTGATTTTGGCTCATTTGGAAGTTGTTACTTATAGCTTGTCTTAGAAGAAAAAGTATGTTTTATCCTGCTTGGCCTTCTTTGAGGGCTCCCTTTCGTTGGTAACTGATGCTTCATGTGTTTCCTTCCTTTTCTTTAACTCGGGACAATGATTCTTGTAGTGACCATATTTTCGACAGTTGAAGCATTGTATTTTTGACATATCTTTCTCTTGATTTGGTTTCTTCCTTGAGTCAAACTTCTTCTTATTCTTGAATTTCTTGAACTTTGTTGTGTAGGCTTGATCATCATTTTTCCTTTGGAATTTCTGTTTTGCGCTAATATGTGATTCTTCTTGTGCACAACAAGTCCAAAGTTCTTTAAATGTGAGATACTCCTTCCTTGTGTTCATGCTTGCGACAAATGCATCCCTGTCTTGGGAAGACCATTGGGTACTATATTTACCAGTTCCTTCTCTGAAATGATTTCTTCAACAACTTGTAGTTGATCTCTTAACTGAGATATTCTCACAAAGTATGATGCTATGTTGTCATCGTCATTCATTTTCATGTCACAGAGCTCATTCTTCAGACTCATTATTTGTCCAATGTTTCTGACTGACAAGAGGTTGGTTAGGACATTGTACATCTTCCTAGATGAGTCAAGATGAGAGATGTAGGGTATCAAGTGGCATATTTACAGACTCCACTATGATACTCATGGAATTGATGTCACTGTCCTTGAACTTCTCCCTAATTATAACGTTCTGAGGTTCCTTCTCTTTTCCTTCTTCAAACTGTGGTTCCACGCTCTTTCCTTTCACAATATCCAACACTTTATTCTTGGAAAGGATGCAGTCAATCCTTGTCTTCCATGATATGAATTTAGAAGTCCCTTCTAACTTTTTTTCTGACTTCATAGAGTAAGTCATGATTTCTTTGACTTGGTCAACCTTTGACTTTGACCAAAAAATCAAAATTGGTGTCTTAGCTTCCTGAGAGTACTAGGAGGTGTGTTGGGTTAGGGCGCACTAGGATATCCATAAATTAGGTCAATATATTCACTTAAGGTGCCTCAACAAGAGGGTTAGGGTTTCGTTGTTGCAGCAAAAACTGACTGCAACTACAACTGAAAAAAATCCTCCCAATCTATCTTCCAACAGTTAGACTATCCGAAGATAGTGTGGGCCCATAACCTGTTATAAATAATAGGTATGCTCGTTTAACCATGGATAATATAGTAATATTTTCACCCAACCATAGGCCGAAGCCACCCCCGAGCACCTTAACATTGACAGAGAATAATTTTGGATGAAAACCTTAGGACTAATAGCTAATATAGGTAGCATACCTCTCTCCAGGGCTAGCGCACCAAGCAAGAATAGCCAACGGCCAAGTAGAAATTCCAAACCATAACCAAAAGAAAGTCCAAGCCAAAACCAAAATTTGCCAATTGTAGCAACAACAACTACAACTCCTCTCCAAACTTGTGCACCACTAGCCTTATGCAGTTGTGAGAGGTGAGGTGATAAATAATCTCTAGAGCCCTCTTATTTATAGTCTTCCAAGTGACCTAACTGGGTTGAATTCTACTTCTAGAGGATAATAACTCAATAATAAATATTATCTTGAGCTGACTTGCCTCCTAGGGTTATTATCCAACGTTTTAGGGTTTCTCTTGCTTCCCATAATATTCTATTCTTGTGAGGGTTACATGTGGAGGTTAATATCTCCTGTAGCTACCATAATATCAAAATTCAGTCCAAAGAGACGTGAAGGTTCATGAGTGCATGGTTCATTGGGGTGTGTTGGTTTGTAAAGGGGCACATTGGTTCGTTTATGTGCATTGGTATGCGAAGGGGATTGACACAAAAAGGACAGGATGATTTGAAAAAGGAGACACTTGGAGTCCATATAATAATACAAGGCGCACAACCAAGAAGAAAGAAGTAAGTGAGAAAAGCATGAGACATAGAGTTCGTTCCGAGGTGGGTGCAAAACTGGGGCACATTGCATGCTAAGGAAAGAAGGTGTGATGGAGGAGTCTTGGTGTGATAAATCTGTTAAGTATGAAAAGTTATATTGTATGGGGTTAGTCATGAGACTCTTCTTATGTTTGTAACTAGGAGAGTCGTTCCCTTTATTCATTGTATTATATTGTATTGAATCTTTTTCATAATATAAGAAAGGAAGCTAGGTATTAGGCACCGCTGGTGCCGCCCGTACTATATATTTGTATCTTGTGTTTGCATGTTTTTCCATTATATACCAGGATGACTAGGTGTTAAAGAATGTTAACAATTGTCTAATTATACATGTGGGTTGAATAAAGAATCTATATTGTGTAACTATATGAAGCACGATTAGAAACATCAATCCTAGGATGAGCATTGTGGTGTTTCAATTTTGAATATTAGATTGTGTCTTTCCTATGCATTCTTTTCCACGGTATTGAATTTAGGACAGAAGCTAAGGGGATGATCTCTACTAATGGAAATAGTTTAGCCAACTTAATGAAAATATCTACATGTTTTTCACAATTCAATTCAAGGATACTACCAAGAAATCTACATTGACCATGGACAAATTTCAGGTCAACCATTGAGTTTTGTTTTCTTCATATTCTTATTCATGATGATTAAAAAAAATGATTATCCTTGGTAATTTTGATATAATTGTTGGAAATAAATGAAGAAATGCAATAGATGGTTGATTCTTACAGAGTTTTTAATAAATTTTGAGGTCGGTAGATGATTGATAGAGTCTATTAGGTAAGTGGAAATAAGAAAACTTGGTTAGATAAGTATGTTGTCAATTCAGATCCAAATTTTAATGGATTTGTTGATGTATAGAAAGCCTATATATATGCATGTATATTTCCTTTTTTCAATACAATAAATAGAGAGATGACTCTTTTTTCATATAGTTCCATTTTCTATATGTCTTTAATTTTTGTTTTGGTATTAGAGTTTGGTGTGAGAGGTCATGATGAAGAAGTGTTTTGTGATAAGTGTAGACAATAGTCGCGAGAGTGATAGAAGCCGCCATGGAGTGATAGAGTCATTAGTTAATGTCAGGATATGTGTGTCACCTAGAGGACACACTTTTGTCTATGCATTCAATGTGTTGAATGGTATGCTTGTAATGACATTGTGAAAATTGTCATGCAAATAAATTTGTCTTATTATTTCTACTTAGCCATGTCAAATATAATGAATTCTTATATAAATGAAGAAAACAAATTATATGGATCAAATTATATAAATTTGAAGTTTAATATGAAAACTTTGTTGAAAGGATACAATGCATGGGAAATTGTGAGTGGAATTGGAGCTAAACTACCTACTATTGCACCCTAAGTTCAAGATTTTATGAAAAGAGAATCTGAGGCAAAGGTTCAGTTGGGAATATCTATAAAATACATTATCATTTGCCATATAAGGGAATGCAAGACATAAGTGAGACGTGGGAATCATTAAAAGGTTTGTATGAAACAATAAATACAAATATAGTGATATTTTTGAAGATAAAGTTTCTTTCAATTAAAATGGAAGAAAATTAAAACATTATTGATTGTCTATATAGAATTAAATATTTAAAACATAAATTGGGTGATATTAGAGAGGAAATATCAATTAATGAACTAGTTATTGTAACATTAAATGGTCTATTGCATGAATATCATGTATTTATCATTAGAATTGTAGAAAGAGAGAAAAAATCTTTGTTTGATGACTTAAAAACCATCGTTATGTAAGAGGAGGAAAGGATTAAGAGTGATGACAACATATTTCAAAATTAAAATTTGGCTTTGATGGCTGAAGGAAAGAATCCGTACAAAGGAAAGCCATGGTTAAAGATCAGAGGAAAACTCGACATGATATTGTATCAAGGTGGGGTTTCATCAGAGATAGCTATTGGTGTGAAGAAGAATGGTACAAGTAACTATTCTAGTAATTTTGGAAACTATTATTATGAATGTAAGAAAAGGAGGTTTAATGAGTCCAACTATAGAAGAAAAGAACACAACTTTGTTGATAGAGAAGCAGAGGTAAGTGATGACCTCAGAAATCAAAGTTGTTTATTTCATATGTAGAACTCTCAACAAAAACATAAGTTTCTAATGCACGGTTCATAGATTCAAGAGCATATATTCATATAATGTGTAAAAGATATTGGTTTAAAACCTATCATGAGAAAACTAGTGGTGCTAAAATATATCTAGGCGATGACAAATAATATGAAATAAAGGGTTATGATTAAGTGTTTGTAAATTTTTCAAATGGTCATGTGAAAATGAAAAAAAAATGTAATTTATCTATGAGTGATTAAGAAAAATCTAATCTATGTTTCAACAATCATAAATCAAGGTTTAAAGTTGAATTTGTGAAGACAAGTTTTCAAGTGAAGGGTATGCAAGATCACTATAATCATAGAAAAAAGAATCTTATTAGGAGGCCTATACAAACTTGATGTTATTATTGAGAGTCATCAATATTTGTTATTTTCAACAGTGTATAAAGAAGAACTATGGCACTTAAGGTATTGATATTTAAATCTCAAATATCTAGTTTTTCTTCAAAGAAAATATGTTGTGAGAGGTATTTCAATTTTTAAGACTAGGCATGTTGAATGTGATGGTTGTGCATTAGGAAAACAAAATATGAACGAGTTTCCAATGAAGATAGATGAATGAAAAATATATTTTCTTGAATTAGTGCATACTAATGTGTGTGGGTTAATGCAAACTAAATCACTTTGAGGAGATTCTTATTTTCTTATATTTATTGATGATAGAACGAGGTTCGCATGGATCCATTTCAAAAGAAAGAAAAGTGATGTTCTTGAATACTTCAAAGAGTTCAGAAATGTGGTTGAAAATAAGAAAAGTAGATATATCAAGATTCGTTGACCATATTAAGGGGGTGAATACTCTGAACAGAATTCTAGGTTATTGCTGCAAATTAAATTAGATTCCACCAATCCTATGGCTGATTAATTCAACAACTTCAGAAGCGATGGCGCCGTATACTTGGAAATCGGGGAAGCATCTAATAATGATTCGGATGTCGCTGCTCTCGACTACAAATTTCAGGGTGACATTAATATTGCGGTTTTGGGTTATTTGGATCGACAGATTTCGCACCTGCACGCCGCCTATGGCATCCGTAGTGGCCACATATACAATTGAAGTGGTCATTCAAGGAGTGATTCTCACAACCCTCTATTGTTCTGCTCAGCAATTGAAGTCCCAGCCAACATGGTGTAGTGAGGGATGGTCTACTACTCCACTCAATCTGTCAGCCATTTCCTCTGCAGGAGTCATTTACGCCATTCTCCGTAAATCTGTTCAGCAGTTCCACCTCCTCCACTCGCAGTATTGACCATATTAAGGGGGTGAATACTCTTCAGGAGAATTCTTAAATTACTTCAAGGACAATATAATTTAGAAACAATGCATGGTTCCACATACCCCTTAGCAAACTGGTGTGGTTGAGAGGAGGAAAAGAACCATAGTAGAGTGTGTGAGAAGCATCCTCAAAGTTAATAATCTTCAACATAGTTTGTGGGTTGAAGTTTTAAGTACAACTATATATTTACAAAATAAAATTACAACTCATGAATCATTTAATGGATATAAACCATTTGTTAACAATTTGAGAGTTTTGGGGGAGTAAAGCATTTTCCCACATCCTAAAAGAAAATAGAAGGAAACTTGATACAAAGTTATTCAAATTTATTTTCATTGGTTATTTTGCTAGTCCTAAAGTTTACAAAATGTGTGATCTTATTATTCATTAATTATTTGCATGTAGGGATGTTAAATTTCATGAGTATGTAGATGATCATAGTCGAGATGTATGGAAACTTATTGAATAAAGAGTTGAAAGTGAAAAAGAAGAAGAAAATGAATATCAACAAGATGATGTTGAATCTCAAAGTGGTATTGAAGCTATAACTAGCATAAGCACACCAAGAAAGAGTGGAGCTACTCCACCAACTAGAGAGTGACTACGAAGATCAACAAGGAAAATCAAGACACCAATCAGGTATAAATATTATTCTTTGATGTATCAAGTCCTATGTGTTGAAGAACCTTTCAATTTTGAGAAAGAAAGGGATCATAAAGAATGGATGAATTCTATGGAGGAGGAATATAATTCCATTGTGAAAAATGAAAATTGAAAAGTAACTAAACTACCTGATAATAAAGTTCCTATAAGGTGAAAATGGGTGTACAAATCTAAATTCAATTATGATGGTAGTGCAAACAATGTTAAAGCTAGATTGGTTGCAAAAGGATATTCACAAAAGCAAGGAATTGATTATGAGGACACATTTTCACCTATAGCTAAAATGAACACCATTAGAATTATGATTTCATTAGCTAATAAGAAAAAATAGGACATACATCGAATGGATGTCAAGTTAGCATTTTGGAATTGTGAATTAAAGGAAGAAGTGTACCTTGTTCAACCAGAATATTATGTAAAGAAAGGAAATGAACATCTTGTATGGAAGTTAAAGAAATCATTATATGGTCCCAAACAAGCTTCGATACCATGGTATATAAAAATTGATAACTTGTTTGTTTAGCAAGGATTCAAAAAGGTAAGAGTTCAATCCAAATATTCACATAAAGAAATATGAACATAGGAATGTTGTTTTGATTTCATTGTATTTTGATGATTTAATCATAATAGGAAGTGGTACAAGTTTGATTGATGAAATCAAAATATAATTATCATGGGAATTTGAAATGAAGAATGTTGGACAAATGCATTACTATTTCGACATTGAAGTGTGAAGGTAACATGGTAAAACTTTTATCACTCAAAGTAAGTTTGCAAAGGAAATTATGAAAAGATTCAATATGAATGACTACAAACTAGTGTTTACTCCATTAGAACAAAATGATAAGAATTACATTGATGATGATGCAAAAGAAGTAAATGGTACTTCATATAAATTGCTAGTGGGAAGTTTAAATTACTTAACCACAAAAAAATACGATATTATATACTTAGTCAATTCATGTCTAAGCCACATGAAAGTCATTGGAAAGATGCTAAGAGAGTGATGCAATACCTAAAAGGAACTAATGATTTTGGTATTGAATACACTAATAATTTGAATGTTCAATTGACAAGTTATTGAGATTCTTATTGAGAAAGC
>ML786782.1:266235-277606 GCA_009831015.1 Picea engelmannii | reverse complement strand
TATTGGATAGACAGTCTCTTATACTTTTTGGCATAGCAAAGCAAAACAAAACGTGGAAGATTTTCTTCCTACCAACAAAATTAGATGCAGAATTCGAACATCAAAGGAACATAAATTATTATATTGTTTAACACCATTTGAAACGATCGCTTAACGTACGTGGCCATGAAGTATTTTCTTCTGTGTAACGACACTCATTTTCATCATATTAGACCTTTCTTTGAAAGGCTCAACTGCTTGAAATATGACATATATGGTCTTACCTTTAATACACAATAATGGTCGGCAAGGAGGATAGATTATGAGTTTTGTTTTTAGCTTTTTCTGGTGTAAAATAGTACCCTGCAACGATATAGACCTAGGTTCCATTTACTGTAAAAGTTCATCAATTTTTGCATTATGTACATGTCAAAATTTGCATTTTTTACACTGTATATTTGAATTTTTGTAATGAATGAAAACAGTACAAAATGTTGCATGTTAAAAGTGGTATGTTGAAGGGAAATAATGAATGGTAAATTTTTTTAATGAAAACATTACAAAATGCCTGTATCTTTCAAGACGATTTTGTGGTTGGATGTATGACATATTGGTGCGAGGTGCAAATGGTATTTTGGATTAATCAATCTCCAAAAGTTGGGTGTGAAGGTCTCGTCTTCCTACCATTCAAAGACCAGCTTCGATTGTTCAACCTATCTCTTAGCCTTTCTAAGAAATTGATTTTACACTTTAAAGTTTATTCCATTCTCTAACAACATTCTGTGATTTCAACCAATTAATTGGTGAATCCTCCATTTATGACATTTAGTAATTTAAAAAAAAAACATTAGTGTAAAATGCATACCAAGATTATTGAAACAACTTTAGCTTCTCTTTACTTTTGATAAGGAAAAGTTCCATTTTCTATTAGTTTATGAAAATCAGATAATTTGTATAGTTTTAAACTAAACCAAAACCTTAGAAAAAAAATCTTCTATCACATTTGCATAAAAACAAAATGATCAGGGTGGTTAAGGAATATCTATCCTTGGTGCTTGCAATTTCTCCATGACCCCTGCGACCTCGGTGCCCACGACGCCCATGACCCCTGTGACCTCAGCACCCACGACCCCTGTGACTTCGGTGCCCATGACCCCTGCGACCACGACCACTGCGCTCGCAACACAGAGCTCTCACACAGCGACACAGAGCGACATAGAGTGACCATGACACCCATGACCCCTACGACCTCGACACCCACGACTACTGCGCTCGTGACACAGAGCTCTCACAGAGCGACACAGAGCTCTCACGCCACAAAGCTCTCACGCCAACAAATTTTCCCAAACATTGGAAATTTGATGTGTGGCTAATATATAAACCATCTTTCGGCTGAAAGATAGTTCAGCCAAAAGATAGTTCGGCCGAACTATATTTCGGCCGAACTATTTTTCGGCCGAACAATGTTTCGGCCGAACTATCTTTCGGCCAAAAACTTATTGCCGAAAAGAAAATATCCGGCCGACCAAATTTCTACACGCAAATCGAGGGCACGATTATTGCTCCGTTCGATTTGACGTTTATTTTTTCGACCAAAAAATAGCTCGGCCGAAAATAATATCTTTCGGCAGAAAAATATTTTTTGTTCGGTCGAAAAAAGGTTTTTCGAAATTTTGGAGACCAAATTGTCACGAAAGTGTAACCCACCTTCGTGATTCCACCCGTATATGAGATTGAAATATTTAGTGTACATGAGATTGAGATGTTTGTTTTGGTCCTTTATTTCTATTTAGTCATCTCATGAAAATGAGTTTCATCACGTGTCTATAGGTAAGGAGGTAACCTTCCCAATTAAAAGCACGTAGGTCATTCATTATCGTTTTTATCATCTTCATATTTATTTATATACATGTCTTGTTATTAAGAACAAAAGTAACTTATGGAACTATTGGGGCAGCCTTGAACTGAAACCCTAGTGAATCCTTAACAAAACTCTGTATGATCCGCTCGTCCTGCAGATGAAATGATTACACAATTCGCATCGACTCGAACAGATACCTCACAGTTGATGGATCAGGATGAGTCTATAGGGGAGGGGGAAGGCAACCCCCCTCATATAGGAATGTAGCAATGAATGACATAACTGGAACATGTGCCAAGAGTGGCACTGCCTTTAAGCCGCCTCCGCACCTGAGAGAGAAACTCCTAGCCAAAGAGCATGGATTCAACAAAGCAATGGATGTGGAGCCAAGCATGTCTCATCCAAATGAATATCGAGTATGGGAACCAGGAAAATGCATTCCCCAATCTAATAAACCCCCAAGATATCTCATAAGCTCAACTAGGGTTGGGGAACACACTCAGTTCATGTGGGATCACGCCCTCATAGGCAAGTTCCTAGGTCTTTGGCCTTAGGAATGGGATCTCTTGAGATGGATCAAAGACTGGTGGAACCCTAAAGGAGACTACAAAGTTCATCTCATCTCCAAGGGGTTCTTCAGAATCATCCTTTACAACCTGGAAGATAAGGAAAAAATCTTTGACAGGAAGTGTCACGAGCATGACCACCTCTTTTGGGACTGCCCCCTGAATGCACAGATCCCCAAAGCCAGAGAGGGAAAGAAAATTGACGCCTTCACCATGGTCATAGGCAGGAAACAACACCCACCCAGGAAGCAGAATCAAGACAAGACTCCAAAAATAACCACCAAGAACTCTTACAACATTCTTAACCAACTTCCAGGAGAAGAAGAGGTAGGAGACCCACACAAAAATGACAACCAGGAGAAATAAAAAGGTAAAGCCTCACACTATTTTGAAAAAGTCGAAGAAGATCACCCTAGGGATAAGCCGGATGAAAGTGGGGATACTCTTATGCAGCTGGATGAGTAATATTTGGAGGACATAGACCTCGAAAAAATGGAGGAATCCCTCAACCGAAAGGATTTGCACACAATTCCAGTGGAACAACTTAGAAAGGTTCACAAGGTGTTCATTGACTCCACCGCAGGCTCCACCTTGCGACTAGGTATATCCTTAGACCCAACCACTGAACCAAAGTGCACCTCCTAGGAAAATAAAAGACAGGGACACAAATTATCCCATCAACTTATCAAGGAAGTAGGGAGCTTTATGCTTAACTCGGGCCAAATCCAAAGGCTCACGGAGGGATACCTCCATCCATCTCCCAACTCATCATGATGAAGATTATAACCTGGAATATTGAAGGGCTCAATGGAACATCCAAGCAGAGGAGTCTTCGAGACTACATATGTGTTGAGAATCCATATATTCTCCTCTTACAGAAGAAAAAATGTGTTGGAGAAGAAGCATAGGTCATCTTTCGATGTTGTTGGAGAGGTTGCGACTCCGTTCACACTGAATCCAACGTGGCGGCAGGTGGTCTGGTGATTTTATGGAATCTTGCAACAATCATCATAGACAAACCCTTCTCCACTATAGGCATGATCATAAATCACTTCAAAGCCATAGGATCTACCAAAGAAGGAGATATCACAAATGCTTATGGACCCCAACGTACCCAGGATAAAGAGATTTTCTTGAAATGAATAACTACTATCAAATCACTGTTTAGCTCGCCCAATTTGCTGCTAGGAGGCGACTTCAACATAATCCTAACACTGGAGGAAAAGACAAGGGGCACCAAAAGGATTGATCAAGACAACGATAAGTTTCGAGCCCTCATAGATGAACTAAATCTAGTAGATATATAAACTAGGAATGGTATTTTCACCCGATCCAATTGTAGATCCGAACATCAGTAGGTAGCTTGCCGACTAGACCGCTTCCTCATTTTAGAATCTCTTTTGTTGGAAGATCCTGCCATTGAGGCCGATATTCTACTGAAAATAGGCTTGGACCACTAGCCCGTCTTGCTCTATCTGGATGCAGGAGCGACGCCCAAAATCAAGCCCTTTAGATTTGAGAAATTCTGGCTATCCCACCCTGACTTCCATCAGATCTCAAATTCCTGGTGGAATTAAGAAGAAATAGAACATGGCACCTGCATGTACAAATTCCAGCAGTGGCTCAAAATTTTCAAGTCACAACTAAAATAATGGAATAAAAATGTTTTTGGGAACATCCTTCATAGAATGCAAGAAATCGAGAAGCGATTGGAAACCCTGCAAAGAACCTTCATATCATGAAATAGAATGACATAATTAATGAAGGAAGAGGAGGAGCTTAAGGTGGAATTGGAAGAAAGGAAGGAGCAAGAGGAAATACTTTGGCAATAGAAATCCAGGGTACAATGGCTCAAAGAGGGCGATAAGAACACCAAATTATTTCACCGATCCATGGTGCATCATAGATGCGTCAAAAGAATAACCCAGCTAGAGGATGCTCAGGGTAATCCCATCAGGGAACATAACAAAATAGCAGATGAACTAACCAATTACTACAAAGACCTCCCAAAAAAAAACCATGATGACATAATGTCAGCGATCAACAAAATCATCAAGAACATACCCTAATCACTCAGGAATAGAATGAAGCCCTAACAAGGTCCATCACTCAAGAGGAATTTGATCAAGCTGTCAAGGAAATGACCCCAAGAAAATATCCCAGTCCAGATGGATTCACAATGGACTTCTTCCACTACTGTTGGGCAATGATCAGAGAAGAAGTATGACAGGTGGTGGAGGAATCAAGAACCTCATGACAAGTCCACTCAGCCTTTAATGCCACCTTCCTCATGCTCATCCAAAATGAGGTAAGGGTCATGAAACCCAAATAGGATAGACCTATTTCTCTCTGTAATGTCATCTACAAAATCATCACAAAGGTCATATCCATGCATCTCAAAGCAATTCTGCCTTTTATTATATCCAAAGAGTAGGCAGGCTATGTGGAAGGCAGGAAAACCATAGACAACATTATCCTAGCTCATGAGGTCATCCACTCACTGAAAATGACAAAAAACCTGGGTATTCTCATCAAACTCAACCTCTCTAAATATTTTGATAGAATCAGTTGGAAGTACATGTGCTCCCTCCTCGAAGCTTTTGGTTTCAACAATCACTGGGTAGCCTGGATCACGAGGCTCACTTCTTCATCCTTTTTCTCTATCTTGATTAATGGTCTTCCCTCCCAACCCTTCTCTCCCACTAGAGGAATCCATCAAGGGGACCCCCTCTCCCCCTTCCTCTTTGTCATAATGGAGGAAGGCCTGGGCTACTACCTTAAAGCTTTTGTTTTGGAAGGATCCCTTAAAGGCCTTCCTTTGCACAATATTCAACCAACCCCCTCTCACATCTAGTTTGTCAATGACACCCTCCTGTTGAACAATCCAAATTCCTAGGAAGCCATTAAACTCAATTCTATCCTCATTGATTTCGCCAACGCTTCAGGAATGGCCTTAAAACTTGAAAAATCTAAGATCTACTTCTTCAATACCCCGATGGTTGTCCAAAATCATATCTCCCACCTCCTGGGCATCCCCAAGAGCTCCCTTTCATCTAATTATCTAGGCATTCTTCTCACAGGAGCATCACTCATAACATCTCCTAGGACATCCTGCTACTTTCCATCTCCATTAGACTCAACAATTGGACCTTCATACCTCTTAATCTTGCAGTGAGGCTAGTGCTCCTAAAATCTATACTTCAAGCCCTGCCAACCTACCTCTTCACTACCTTAGCAACCCCCTAGTTTGTCATCTGAGCCATTAGGAACATTCAACATGACTTCTTGTGGAATGGGAATCACCCAAATAAGAAGTGGGATCTAGTAGGTTGGGACAAGATATGAAAACCAAAATATTTTGGGGGCCTAGGGATTAGGGACCTAGGGAAATTAAATCAAGTCATGGGGGGGAAAATGTGGTGGTGATGGCTCAAGCACCCCACATAACTCTGGGAAAAAACATGGAAAAATAAATATGCTCCATCCACCAGAGAAGAGCAACCAATCAGATTCAATGATCAGATCCAGGGATCCAATTAATGGAACATGACTTAGAACAAAAAACATCTAATTCAGAAGTATGCTTTCTAGGAGATCATAAATGGGGAACACTCAGTATTCTGGCAATATTCTTGGCAACAACAACCACCCTTAGCCACTCTTGAAGAACTCACCCCCCTATGTTAACTACTACTGCCCGAGGACTTCCAGTAGGGTAAAGGATCTATGGAGAACAAATGACAAGTACCCGCCATGGCGCACTTGGAAGACTGAACCACATGAACTTCACCTTCCAATGGAGACAGACCTATGGTCATGGAAAGATTATGCAAATCAATGAAAAATATCCATCATAGATGGCCTGGACATTCTCAGATGGGGGCACTCCACAACCAACAAATTTTAGGTCAAAGAAGCCTACTACTTACAGGGGAACTACCTAGAACAACCCAAAGAAAGCATCTGGGGTAAGATCTAGAATTCAAAACTCTAGCCTAAGGTGTCCATCTTCTTATGGACCAGAGTCCAAAACTGCATCCTCACTTGGGACAATCTCAGGAAATAGGGTTTCATAGGCCCTTCCATATGCTCCCTTTGTCAGCAACAGGAAGAAATGATGGAGCATCTTTTCAACCATTGCCACTACAATGAGACAATTTGGGATTTTGGGACTCAAATAATGTGTCGCTCCAACAAAAACAAGGCCAACATCATCAACACTGTGGAAAATTGGGACTTGATCTCCTATCAAAACCCAATCCTGGATGGCATCTGGCAGCTTCTACCAGGCTTCATCTTGTGGCAAATCTGGAAGGAAAGAAAGAAAAGGATCTTCCGATTAACTACTTTCCCCCCCAACTCAATGTGGGAAAGAATAATGAACTTGATTCGGGAAATAATTAAGAGTAGGCAAAGGTCACAAGAGGACCTAAAGTGCAGCATGAGCAAAAGTCATATCCTTCAAACCTAGAAATTCAATCTTACTGGCACAACAGAGAGCCCTATGGCCAACCAAACAACTAGAATCCCAAGCAACTAGTCCCCCCCACCAATGGGTTTCATTAAACTAAACTTTGATGGCCCGTCAAAAGGGAATCCTGGCCCGACAGGATTTGGTGTGGTCCTTAGAAACTCAGAAGGGGAAATTCTCCACTATGCAGTAGGCTTTCTCAGTTTCAATACAAACAACATTGCTGAGCTCTGGAGCCTCCTCAGAGGAATCAAGACAACAACAGACCACCACCTAAATAGGATCATAGTGGAGGGGGAATTCCCAGATCATCATTCATCTCATAAACAAAATTATCCGTGGGGCTCACCCCCTAGAAGTCTCCCCTGGTTGAAGACTTTCAGGACTCTTAGAAGAGTTTGGATCCCTCTTATAGCCCAACATCACCAGCATCCCCTCACATGTGAAAAGGGAGGCAAACGAAGTAGCTGATTGTATGGAAAATGAAGGGGTAGCTTATAAAATAGAGATGATTCACTGCAATGCACAAACCTCTTTCCGCTTCAAGCTCTCAGACCGATGCTTGGACCTGGCCAGGAATGATTATACAACCCTGGATGGGGTTCCACGAAGCACAGGGTGTCCAGGTAGCCTAGCCCAGACCCCATCCTTTAATATGGCAGGTCAACTCCCCTCCCCTCACCATTAAATGGGAGAAAGCCATAACTGCCCGTCAAGCAACGAAGGACAGATCCCTCATGTGAGAAAAATGGGGATCATGAAATATAGTGGATGGGGGACATCCGATGTAATGGTCATTTCGAACCTCTGTGTTATTATCAAGTGAAGTGGATAATGGATCCATTTCACCTTGGCATTCCACCAGCCTAGAAGCTCTAAGCACTGGTGCAACTACCAAAGGGCTTCCACCACTCTCACCTTGCTCATAGGCACCCTCCCTTGCTCTTCCATGCTGAGGGAAAGAGGTAGGCTGCGTCATGGTCCTACTTGGTATAGTTTTGCTGCTAGATAGAGGAGGAAGAAACAACTAGAGCGAGCCTTATCCATTGCTCACACTCAGTGCAGGGAGAAGGCCAAGACGCCACCGATGGCATATGTTCCAGAGGTGGTTCCAGAGGAACCAATATAGTTCCCTCTGGAATCCCTCATCTTCATTGTTCTAAACAATTAGTAGCCCGCCAACCAATTTCCAACAGGCACTAATGCTCCAGACACCTTCCATCATGAGCGGGAGGCGAAGGAAGAAAACACTTACATAATTGAGGAGGAATTCCTCCACCTCAACTGTAGTGCCTGTAAATAATAATTTTGATATAATTCATTTCAATCACACAAATAACTTAATCACCAACATATATGCAATATTCATCAGAGATTAACATTTAACTACAACATAAAAAAAATTAGCACTTTCATAACAAATTACCTGCTTCTGATGCTAATTTCTGCTGGTATGATTGTCCCTTCCCTGTTGCCTTGCTGTTGCCTGATGCTCTGATCAACTCTACCCAAATCGTGTTTCCTCCTTGCCATCTAGGAGTAGCCTGTCTGGCTTCCTAGCTCCAGGATACCGTAAGGCTATCCTGGCCCTCGTGCCCAAAATCCCCAGCAAACCAGTGCCCCCCGTAATGATCCTCCCCCGACTGCAGAACTCAAACTCCCAACCAGAAAATCCAAGAGAACCCTAAAAAAAATTAATCCTTTCTTTCGTAAGCCTCCTCCTGTCATATCCCCCCCTTCACCGACCCTTTCTTCCTCATTCATTTCCTTATCCATACATTCATTGTCTTATCCTCTTAGTTAATGTCTTATCTGATTATTTAATGTTTCCTATCCTTACATTTAATGCTTCTTATCATCTCCGTATACATAATCCTTTAATTAAACAATTAAATTTATTAACCCTCTTAAATTTAATACCCATGTCATTGAATGTAATAGGTAATTAATTAATTAATTAATTAATCAAAATTTAACAATTAATTAATTAATTAATATTTAATTAATATTATTATACCAATCTTTGTTTAGTTAATACCATGTTAGAAAAATTAATTACCTAATAAATTTTTACTTAATAATCCCTAAACATATATTCAACTAGGGTTGTTACATACACCCACCCTTCAGGAAACTTCATCCCAAAGTTAAGGTATCTTATGGTACAAAGGAAAAGAAACATGGTTCACACATTCATAACAATTAACCGACATTATCAGTAAGTAAGTCAAGAAAACTCATACATACTAGTGTATATGTACAAGAAATGCATGTGTAGCTAGTACATACAAGTCTTGTGCATGTACTAATAATCAAAACTATCATCCTTTACTAATTTATGTATGCATCCAATCCAGTCAGCAAGACTAGTCTTTTATAAAAGACAACAAACCAATCAATTGTCTGAGAAATCCTTTAATTACTATTATCTGGTTCAACAATTTTATTTAGACAACTGTGGTTTAGTTACGTAATTATGAATATTCATATGTACACATTTCTTTTTTTTTCTGAAGGGAAAACATTAAATTCCACCACAAGACAAATCTCCATACTTTCTCATCTATTTCTACTCATCCTTCCTCCCTAACTTACTTCCATCTCCATTCCTATCCTTCCTCTGCTAGACTATCTTGGAGTGTCAACTATATTGACCTAACTCCAAATAGAACCTGTAAGCGGAAGTGTCACTATCTTGACCAAGCTTCTCTAGCAGGCAACTGACAGTCATCATCACATGTCTTGGGGAGCATGAGCTAACACTGTCCTCCCATGACTTCAAGTTTCAGAGGATACACGGTGGGAAATGCTTCCACCCCTCCTAATCATAACTAGGGTCCACACCCTACAATGGAATATAAAGTGGCACCATGTTGCTGGGGGTTTTGTCATCGTTTATTCGGTTTTGGGTAGTGTCATCACCTGAAATCATGCACTAGCATCCAAACCAATATAATTTCACATACAATATTCATACCATAATGTTTCTTGGCTAGTGGTCATGATATCCACTTTCATCATCTTTATCCCTTGGCTATTTCATAGCCCATAACCTGCATATTAGTCTGTAACACAAATTCATACTTTTCTATGCATTATCATCATGTAACTGCATACTATCATCATTTCAATTTGGTATCCCTGTACCTGATAATTTAACATCAAAGTTTTCTAGTTAGAAATAGATCTCATAATATCTCATAATTCAATTTCGACACCCATTCATAAGATTATCATTTACCCAAAATAGATTGCATCATATCCAACATCATTCTAATATCATTTAAACATTCATTAAATTCACATTCTCACAATATGTCACATCATATACATCATCATCAATAACACTTAAACATTCGTAAAATTTACATTCACATAATAGATCGCATTACATACATCATCATCAATAACATTTAAACATTCATAAAAGTTCATACATTTAAAGTTTAAGTGTATCACTTAATAGTTTCATTGTGACTAGAAAATAAAGTATATAGGCCTTAGGTAATCCTGGCTATCTAAGTCAAAAAGTGGTGTTGCATACATCCAACCTTCGAGAAACATATTCTCGAGGTGGTCAAAAAAATGAGGGATAGTCTCGTCGTAGTGTCTCGGCATCTTTCCAAGTAGCAGATCCTGGACTATACTTGTCCCACTGGACCTTAACTTGGTCTACCAGACGATTCCTGAGTTGTTGGACTCTACGATCCAATATGTGTAATGGTTCTACCGTGAGGGTTCCCACATCCGATACCTACAATTTCTTCCAATTTAGTTTATGTGATTCATCAGCAACATAATGACATAAAACAGATACATGAAATACATTATGAGTTTTATGCAAGTGGGGTGGCAGTATGAGACGATATGCAACACGTCCAATTTTCTCTTGGATTATGAATGGTCCTATAAATCGAGGTGACAACTTTGTCCCCTTCTCGAACCATATGGTACTCTTATTAGGCCTGATACGAATGAAAACCTAGTCTCCCACTTCATAACTTCGGTCGGTCCTGTGTGCATCCGCATAACTTTTTTGCCTATCCTGTGCTTCCTTTAGTCTCTGCCTAATCTAAATCACTTGTTCCTCCATCTCTTGAATCAATTCTGGCCCAACTGTTACTTGGTCTTCTAGTCTATCCCAATTCAATGGTGTTCTGCATGGCCTCCCATACAAAGCTTCGTAGGGTGGCATTCCGATGGAGCTATGAAAACTATTATTGTAGGCAAACTATACCAAAGGTAGGAAATTCTCCCACTGGGTTTGATTATCCATTACATACATCCTAAGCATGTCTTCCATGACTTGATTTACTCTCTCAGTTTTCCCATCTATTTTAGGATGATAAGCTATGCTTAAGTTCAACTGAGTCCCCAACGCTGACTGCAGACTTGTCCAAAACCTAGAAGTGAATCTGGAGTCCCTATCTGAAATGATCTTCTTAGGTATCCCGTGCAAATAGATAACCTCACTTACAAACACACATGCCACAT
>ML786782.1:252413-266185 GCA_009831015.1 Picea engelmannii | reverse complement strand
TAACTTATCCACTATCACAAGAATGGCATTGTGTCTATGAGATGTGAGCGGAAACCCCACAACAAAATCCATAGAGATGACTTCCCACTTGGACATAGGAACATCATGTGGTTGTAGGAGGCCTGTCGGGTGATGGTGGTCGGATTTCACTTGTTGACACTCTATACACTTGGCGATGAAATGGACTACATCACGCTTCATGCCTACCCAGAAGAAGAGCTTCCTCATATCTGCATACATCTTCTTCACACCCGGATGCACACAATAAAGTGCTCTATGGGCTTCCTTCAGTATGATTCTTCGAATATCCCCATTCTCAGGGATGTACATCCTTCCTCGATATCTTAACAGCCCATTTGTTTCCATACTATATCCTTCATACTTTGGATCTAACTGCCTCCCTCTCTGGAGGTTTGAAGTAACCTTTAAATACCAATTGTCTCTTCGGAGACATCCGATAAAAAGTGGAATTATACAGAGAAGATTAGCATGGCCCCTGCGCAAGGATGAAACACACAAATCGAGAAATGGTCCAAATTTTGGGGATCATTACGGGGGGCACCGGTTTGCTGGGGGTTTTGGGCACGGGGGCTAGGATAGCCTTACGGTATCTTGGAGCTAGGAAGCCAGACAGGCTACTCCTAGATAGTAGGGAGGAAACACGGTTTGGGAAAAGTTGATCAGTGCATCAGGCAGTAGGAAGGCAACATCAAGGCAACAGGGAAGGGACAATCATACTGACATAAATTAGCATCAGAGGCAGGTAATTTGTTATGAAAGTGCTAAGTTTTTTTTTTATGCTGTAGTTAAATGTTAATCTCTGCTGAATATTGCATTTATCCTGGTGATTAAGTTATTTGTGTGATTGAAATGAATTATATCAAAATTAGTATTTATAGGCACTACACATGGTATCATAGCCCTGGTTCAAAATCTAGAGCCAAGGGCCTACCTACCCACCCAGAATTTAAACACTTTTATTTAGCTATGATGAAACCCTGAAACCCTTAATTGATGAAAACTTGAGCTCCAGCTCCACCTAACCTGCAAGACAGGAACACAATTTTTATTATTATTATATATATACAGATATATATATAAAAACAATTTGCACTTAAAAAAAAACAAAAACAAAATAATAAGCTTCCTGTAGATTAACCAAGTAACTATATCATACAGGGAGAAATTAAACTGCAATTGAAGCTTCCTTCCTTTTAGTTTTAACTTTATATTTTTAATGACTAAATGACTTAGGAATATAAAGAAAGAATTACCATCTTGTAGCTCAAGAAATCATGATTCATCTATACTATTTGGTTGAGTTATATGAAGTCCCATGACATCCCATTTCAATCTATTTTGAATCTAATTTCAAACACAAGCTTCTCAAATATAGGAAGGGAAAACTAGACTCTCCCATCATGGGTGAGGAAGCGTGGAAAAATACAAAATACCTCCAAGAATGAATCTACACATGCCCTGTCTACGACGTTCCTATAGAAATAAGAAATAACCAGCAACAAACCCAAAACTAGCAGCAAAGACAAACTGCAATAATAATCTTCCTATAGAATAATAAACTACAATTAAACTACAATTAAACAATAAATAATCAAAATAAAAAAATAATAATTCTTCCTCCAAAAGAAAAATAAAACGATCTGGAAGTGTGTACTACCAGGTTGAAGGTATACGTCACCGCTCTCGGGGCGTATGAACTAATCATTGGAGTGGATTGGTTAGCAGCTCACCGAGCCATGGTAGATTGTTTCGCAAAGAGGGTGCTTTGTGTCGACGACGAAGGAAGGTCAGTAGAGATCCAAGGTGTACAGAGAAAAGTGTCATTACGCTTTATATCAACTATGAAGGTTAAGCGATGCTTGAGACAAGGGTGTCGATTATATGTAGTGGAAGTAGTGAACGAAAAGAAGGGACCCTCCTTGGATAAGTACCCAGTATTGTCAGAATTTAAGGATGTTTTCCCGAACGAGTTACCAGGGTTACCTCCTGAGAGGGAGCTTGATTTTACTATTGAGCTAAAACCTGGTACAGAACCAATTTCCAAAACTCCGTATCAGATGACAGTGCCAGAACTTTGTGAGTTGCAAATGCAGTTGAAAGAGTTACTAGACTTAGGGCTAATAGGGCCCAGTGTTTCACCTTGGGGCGCACCTGTAATTTTTGTAAAGAAGAAGGATGGATCCTTACAACTGTGTATAGTCTACAGGGACTTGAACCGTGCTACAGTGAAAAATAGGTACCTAATTCCGCGAATAGATGACCTTTTCGATCGGATGAAAGGAGCAGCGGTATTCTCAAAGATCAATTTGCGATCAGGGTATCATCAGTTAAGGATTAAGGAAGGTGATATCCCAAAAACTGCCTTTCGTACTTGGTTTAGACATTACGAGTTTGTTGTAGTACCTTTCGGATTGACCAATGTGCCAACAGTATTCATGAGCCTCATGAACGACGTATTCCAAAAGTACTTAGATTGATTTGTACAAGTCTTTCTAGATGACATCCTCATCTATTCCAAGAACGAAAGAGAACATGAGGAACACTTGCGAGTAGTGTTGTCCTGCCTTAGAGAGAACAAATTGTATGGGAAGCTGTCGAAGTGTTCCTTCTTCCAGAAAGAGATTCACTATTTAGGTCATATCATTTCTGGCGAAGGAATCTCTGTGGACCCAGAAAAAGTAAAGGCCATTATGGAGTGGCCAGTGCCGAAAAATGCCCATGAGGTGAGAAACTTCATGGGGCTAGCAGGTTATTACCAGAGATTTGTGGAAGGATTCTCAAAAATAGCGAAACCCATCACCACTTTGCAATGCAAGGGGGTCAGGTATGAATGGACAAAAGAATGTGATAGTGCATTCATTGAGCTTAAGAGGTTACTAACCAGTGCATCAATTCTACGAGTGCCGGATATGGAAAAGGACTTCACATTCTGCACGGATGCCTCGAGGCAAGGGTTGGGGGCCGTGCTAATGTAGGATGGAGGAGTGATAGCTTATGCATCAAGGAAGTTGAAGAAACACGAAGAGTTATACGCGACTCATGATTTAGAGTTGGCAACTGTAATGCTAGCTCTGAAAATTTGGAGGCACTGTCTTGTGGGGCGAAACTTTGAGCTCAAAACGGACCATCAAAGTTTAAAACATCTCTTCACTCAAAGAGATCTGAATTCCACGATCTGAATTCCATCAAAGGCGATGGAGTGATTTTATGAGTGAGTACGATTTTGGTATTTCGTACATCAAGGTTAAGGAAAATGTGGTCGCAGATGCCTTAAGTAGGAGACCACGTATCTTCTCCTTGGTAACCTTACAAGTCAATCTGAGGGAACATGTGTTGGGACTACATCAATAGAGGAATTTTTTGTTTAAATAATTTAAAAGAAAATCATCAAATTTCATTATTAAAATAATTTTACCATTTTTATTTTAATATTAAAAATTCAATTATTTTTATTTAATTTATAAAATTTCTTCATAAATTAAGAGAAAAGAATTTTATATAGCATTAGTTTTAATATCCAAGTACAACAATCCTATAAATTTAAAAACGAGATTGCAATTTAGATGCGGAGTCTTAAAAAAATCTGAAAAAAGATATTAAGAATTGTTTTTCTTTCTTTTCATACAATGACGTATTCAACACTTAATAATAATTGGTTTGATGTTTAGGATTTATTAGTGTTGGCTGATTATATATAAAAGGAGAGTGTTAATAAGTGAATGCATTTATTTATATTTATCTTTTAAAAATAAAATTTTATTCAATTTAAATATTACAAAATATATAATGATTAAAATTTATATTAAATATAAAAAATAACATCTTAATAAAATTAAAATTTATATTAATCAAATAAAATAATATTATTTAAAAAAAAAATTGATGTAATATTATTAAATTGATGATTTTTTTTTTCTTTTCAAATTAAACTAGATTGAGCTTAGAGAGGAGCCAACCTCAATGTTGATTGAATGGAAGAAAGATGGAATGATGTCACCAAAATTGTGCCAGACTTATTTTGAAAAATGTTATCGATTAATTATCTTTTATTTCTGATTTTTCTAACTGACTTGCCAATATGAACCATCCACTGCCATGATAGTCGTCGCTTCTCATTTGAAAAATCTCCTTTCACCTTGCTCGAAAACTGACCTTTTGGGTATTAGGTTAAATGATTAACGGAGACATTACAATCACGTCCATTTCACACCTCTCCTAGGGCCATGTTATCGTCAACTTATACATTTTAGCCCCACGCCTGACGGTGAAGCAAATCGACCCTGCTACGCAGCATTGAGTGTTGTGTGGCGTCGTGTATAGACCGTTGGATTCAAATCTGATGACCTATACATCACACCACACAATATTCAATGCTGGGAAGCAGGGTGAAAATTGGCCGCCCACTCGTGACTAACTAAAGTTGTATGCGACTGCGGCAGCAAGAAAGAGGTAAAAAATGCTGCAAGAGAAACTGCATCATAAAATTGGGGCTGGTCTAATGAGATAGAGGAATGGAGTGGAGTGGAGGATAAAGACTGCTGTTGGGAAGTATACATACAAATCCATAGAGCCGTGCACAAATGACGGTGCTAGTTTAAGACATCCATTAAAGTGGGGTAGGTCTGCAGGCTGAATGACAAACAAAACCCTCTGGTGGGCCTGGGCCTGGGCCTATATGATCCTCTATCTTCGGTCGATGCGGTGGGCGCTTCTTCTCTTTCATTGTCTCTAGACAACAGACAGATTCCAGGGCTTGAAATTCGAAAGTATTCCCTTTTTCTGGTTTTTTTTCCAACCCTCTTTTTCGCTGACGGTTTTGTTTGGAGAATGTATTTTTACGTCGAAAGGCGTACATCTATTGATAATGGGAAGATTTAATAGGGGTTTATTACACCGAAAGGCGTACACCTATTGACAATGGGCAGATTTAATAGGGTTTTAGTGCTTAATAAGTTTTCTATGGACATGATTAAATATGGCTGGAATATTCTTAGTAGTCACACAAAAAAAATGGCTGTGATTTCAATCATTAACTTCCTAGATATTATAAAGACATCCGTTTATGTGTTTACTTTTTTACATTTACCTAATCATATTTAAAAATTACTTTGATAGCTAAGTGATTGCCACGTAAGTGACTAACAGAAATTAAAATATTAACACCAAATAAATGAAGCTCAACCATTTATTTGTTAATCAATAATAAAATTTAATATATTCTTTTAAGTATTAGTTTCATATTATCAACCTTTCAGCGTTCACCAGTAGCTATTTAGCTACTATGCTAGTGAAAATTATATTTTAGTCTGTCATGCGGAAAATGATATGGTGAAACCTTTGTTTTCAATTTTATTTTTACTTTTCTATCACTGATTATGATTACTCAATGATAAGTTGATACATTTTTTTGGGTTTATTTCCTTTTAATGACTAAATATGATTACCCTATAAACGAATCCGATATTTTCGTATTTTATCTTTCAATATCCGACAGGAAACAACAAAGATGATTTTTTTTCCCTTTCTGTTTTTCTTTATTACTAACTAAATAATAATGATATTTTTCTCTGTCTCTCAATATGATGAACTCTCTCAATATGATGAATTTAATAAATTCGTATTTTTAGTCCCTGCCATAGGCATAGAGGGACTATAGCTATTGAGGTATTAGATTGTGCATTGACTAGAAATATTTTCATATTGTCTATTGTTGGAACAAGGGAAGTGAAAACATTGATTTTTATATAATAAAAAGTATTATTTTTGTCAAAATCTGATTGGACAATGGATTGGAGGTCTTATTTCCGCCTTAGTTATTCCCAATGTGAAATATGTTGGCATATCCAAAGTATTTGGTCTTTTTGAATCATATATTTTACTATGCATTGGTCAAAGGTGGATTAATGCTAGCATTAGTTAGAATGTTTTCCTTAGCATTTTGTGTTGGGTAGAATACATTCTCTACCAAATTACTATGTGTGATTTTTTCTTTATTGTTGCGTGCTTCGAGAGAATAGACCTGCCATGCTGCATATTTTCTTAGATGCTTGCACAGGCCTATGCCCTTCGACGGTACTGACAGTCTTAACTATTTACCTAACAACTCTACTAGTCTTAAATGTTTCTTGTATAGATGGGTTGCAACACAGTTTCGTTCATGGTCGACATCACTGCTGGAGTGGTCAATCCTTGTTCGCTGCTTCATTCCATGATTATGGTTCTTTTTTTATTCAACTTTGCAAAGTTCAGGTCCTGGACTTGCAGTTCAAGCTCTTCGTGGTTGTTCACTGGTTTGTTGTTCTTCAACTTTGAAAGCTGTTGGACCTGTTGTTGCGGTTTGTAGTTTTTGGGGCTAACCTCTTGTCATCCTTTGTTGATGAGTAAGTTTACCTGTTGTTATTGTTTTTCAATGGTGGGAGTCCTTGCCTCGAAATTATGTTGCAAACCATCTTTTTCTTTTCTCTTGGTTTCTGTTCTTGGAAAGAATGCGTCTTCATATGTGGGTTGTCACATCCATAGATTTTCTGAAAATTGCAATGCAAAGGGATTTACAAAAAGTAGTTGGGAGCTATCAGAAGAGGGAACCATCGTGCGGGGTGTAGATGCAGGGTATGATTTTATTCTATGGGTCGAAAAACTACGTCTATCTGTTCTCTTTCTGCTAAGTAAAGTTATGGTTTTATTTATTTGCGTTCTTTCTCTTGTTTGGTTCAGTTTCTAGTGTCGATTTGTTTTCTTCTCATCTACTATGAAGAATAGGGGGGATTCAAGTTGAGAAGAAGAAGGTTGAAAGATACATATGGGGATTAGTACCCTATTTTTCTTTCCTTTTTTATTTTGCTACCTCTTATTTTTTCTCCCCTTCTTTTCTCCGTTTTCGTAGAAACTGAAAGTATGTAGAAAATAGCTTGAAAATGACAGTTGAAGAGATGAAAGAAGTAATAGATGTTGAGTCGTATGAAATAGATACACAGTCTATTATACTTGACAACATTGACATGGTTTTGCATAGAAATGGGCTTTTTAAATTGGATGCATTCTTGTATACTGTTGGGGATTTCCTTTTCGATACATTCCAGGTTCTATTGCATTTTCGCTATTCGTCGACCAAGTTGTGCAATGGATTGATAGATTATTTCTTGACCTATTTTAAAAATGGCGATGCTAAAGCTTTGCAGTCATATGAGTATGAGTTGGAATCTGATTTTCTTCAGCAGTTGCATTGAATACATGATGTCTCTACGTATTTTCCAAGGATGCGGTTGTCTGCATCTCCAATTTTTCCTGCACATGAGAGGGGACTTTGGGGAAATACATTTTGTATACGATGGCTGTCTAACTAGTTGAATATATCAGTTGTCATATGGTCATTGAAAAGAAAAGCAAGATATCTACTATTCAACAAAACTGCATCTGACAATCCATATTGCATATTGTTCCATGATGCCAACGCACATAGTGGCCATTATGAACCACTGTTGTACATAAAAATGTCAATATGCAATATAGAAGGTCCTCATATTTACTTGTCTGTTATTTGCAAAGACCTTCAATCGCAATGGAAATGGATTTTGCATGGCATAGATTTCCATGGTTTACAGATGGCAACAAATGTTGTCTCTAGCTGTGGAGATAGTTTGTTCAATGCAATTTGTTGTTTGGTGGTAGCGGGGTTCAATGTTCAGTTGTTGTGGCTTTACACTGTATAGTCATTTTGCAATGCGATTATAGGCAACAACCAACAGGCTTTTATGTGCTTCCATCAGCACCTTTGCCCATTTCTCGTAGAAAATATTCCGATAGTTGGAAGTTGGCAAGAATACCTTGTGAACATGACGCTTCCATATGAAAAAGGGAATATGGAGGGTTGCAGATTCTGTTTGCAATGGTTGTCTATGATATTCAGGGTGAATATCCAGGTGTGGTTGCCCTTGCCAGATGACATTGTCCATTCCTGGGTTACTAATTCAAATTACGATCAAACAATTGACATCCTCTTATTGAAAACATATACAACACATATCCATTATGAACCTTTGCTTGGACATATCGGTAGTTCAGGGTTGACTGTCCATGCCACCCAAATGACATCGAATCTTCATAGGTGTGGAATGCTTTTTAGTGAAAATGAAACTCCTCGCGGTTGCGATATGGGAAGACAGGGCTTGAACAAAAAAAACATGCGTAAAATTCATGATAGTTGTGATGAGGCCATAGAGGGATTAAACACAAAACGTAGAGTAAGTTATCACAATTTGAAAAAAATTATTCGTCAAATTCATCTGACTTGTGATAAGGCCATAGAGGCCTTGAACAAAAAATTTAAACTAGTTTCTCAAAAGCTGGTTGAGAGTGAAATTCATCCCAGTTTCCACCATCTCATCCTACCCTTGGGAAAGAAACGTAGAGTAAGTTACCACAACTTGAAAAAGGTCATGCGCGAGAGAAAAAAATACATTGCTACACTTCCTTTTAAAGAGAAACTCACATATCACAATGTAAATAATTTTTTTCGTGGAGAATAGAACATAAACAAGTGTGATTACATATCCCAGAATGGTCATGCAACTATGTCAGTTCATGGTCTACAAGAAAAACCATGCAGTAGTAGCAATGAAAACCAGGAAACAGTTTCTACTCAAACTTCCCTGCGAAAGAAAAACGCAAGATATACCTACATGAAACAAATGAAAGACACTCCTTCCATTGCATGTGCAATTTGTGAAAAAATGATTTAAAAAAAAAGAAGTAAGTCTTTCATGCCTAATTTGCAAGAAGAATACCTCCTCTTGACAGTGCATGATAAACCATTTTCCAGTGGGAAAGTTTGTCTTCCATGCAAATGATCACTTGAAAATGGAAAACTTCCACAGTTTGCAACCCCTGACCAAATAAGATGTAATACACCACTAATAGATGTAAATGCACTTACGAAACTTGAGGAGAGAATTGTGTCTTTGCGAATTTAATTTGCTCAAATTAGACCTTGGGGCTATAAACGACACTAGATGGGCTTAACAAGATCAATTATTAATGTGTTTGTTCAACTAGATGTGCAAAAAGCATTGCCACAATTCATTAACAATACAATTGCAATCATTGTGGCTCTGAAAAGATGCTTGCAATACAAAAATTCCTATCAGACAGACAAAGTGCCTATGCATGTTGTTATGAAAGCATTAAAAGAATTATGTTCTAGGGCCCTATACAAAGAAGAGAACATTTGTATAAATGGCAACTGGAACAGTGTTCTCGCAGAAGAACATGACAACTCTACAGACACTCTCGAAAATCCTAGTGATTTTGATACAAGTGATGAACAAGAGAATGAAACACCTACTGAAACATTGGTGCATGGATTCACTGATTCACAGTGCATTCATGACTTGCAAGAAAAAATTGTCGAAATTGCACCTGCCGAGGGACAACGTCCACTTAAAATATTCAAGGACAAATTAGTTGAGGAAATGAACTTTCCAACACTTTTCTATGGATATCCACGTGGCACTAATATTACAGAATGATTCAGTGATCATAAAATAGTCCGATGGGAGATGCTACATTCAAGCAGTTACTTCTCCTGTCACATAACAAATTTGTTTTTCAAAACAATGCACATAATAATAGAGCAAGTTTTGTTATGCATGTAGGTCCGAATAAGAAAATGCCAGTTACAAGGAAGAAAGTTGTTGGCCAAGGATGTGAAGTACAAAGTAAACCTAGAAAAAAATTTGAAATCTGATATTGGATACAAAGATTTCAAAAACATCCGCACCTCTCCTGACTATTTGCAATAAAACAATTTTTTTTTTTTTGTAATGATCTGAAAATTAGGCATGCCAACATTTTTTGTCACATTTACAAGTGCAGAGCATTGCTGGGATCCATTGGTGGTTTCCATGTCTGACCTGCATAGGAACAATAAATGTAAAAAATAAATCGATACACTAGAAAATAACGACATTGACTACCTCATAAGAAAAGACCCGATGACATGTACTCACTACTATAGACATAGAATAAATTCTTTGAGATAATTGATATGCCATGATGAAATGTTTTTTGGAAAAATATCGGACTACTTTTTTGTGACTGAATTCCAGAATAGGGGAAATGAACAAGACCACGCACTTTTGTGGATAGAGGGTGCACCTGTCTATGGAGTTGATAACAATTCAAAGATCGAACAATTTGTGGATAAATACATAAAATGAAACACAGATCATTTGGATCCAGAACCTGTAAAAGTCCATAGACATTACGATACAAGAAGTTGTAGAAAATGAAAAAGCTCACATTGCAGATACAACTTTCACGTGCTGCCAATGAGAGATACAATAATCATAGAGCCAGTTAGTTTAGAGGAAAATGTTGTTGTTGAGAAATCTAAATCCTTGTTCGCATTTCTAGAACAAGGAGGATTTAACGAAATGATGAGCTTTGATGCCTTATTGACATGGGTAAATCTATCAGAAGATGAGTACATCCAAGAAATAAAATGTATGCTTAGGCAACCGACACTTTTCCTTAAACGAAAACTCTCCCATATTTGGAACAACAATTTCTCCAAGGACATGCCAGTTATGTGGAAAGAAAATACAGATGCGCAGTACATGTTGAATGCATATGATGCAACATCGTACTGTACCTCGTATATGACGAAGATTGACAAATCTATGACAAGTGCATTCATAAAAATATGCAAAGAACATGAAAAAAGTCATATTGATGCCATACAAATGATACACACACTTGAAAATACATTGCTTAATATTCAACAAATGTATGCTCAACAAGCAGTTCACATTGCACTTTCCTTGCCCCTCACTTGTAGTTCAAGAAAATGTGTCTTCATAAACACATCTCCACTTGAAAAATGCACATTTGTGCTTAAACCATTGGTTTTGCTGCAACAAGAGCTTGACAATTCAGAGGACGTGGTATGTCACTCTATTATTGATTATTACGTGCAACGTCCATCTCCTATTAGGAATATCTTCTTAATAGAATTCGTATCACATTACAAAAAAAATGGTGCACCCATATCAAAAATAAAAAAACCCTCTGTGATACGGTTCGTCAAATACAATAAACATTGTGACTATGAAAACTATTGTAGAGAAAAACCGTTGTTGTACATTTCATTCAATGAAAATGAAGACACATTGGTACATAACTTCTCTACATGGGAGGTTGTGTATGTTGCATCTGAGAGTATAGTGCACATCAATGAAGCTAGATTTACCTACTATGTTAATCCAACAAGGGACAATCTAGAAGTTGCACTTACTGACCTAGAAAACCCTAGAGATTATGATGAGACATTCAGAAACCCAAAAACAACCACAACTCCTTCCGAGTCCTATGACTTACAAGCAGATTTGCTTTGTCCTCTAGTGGCTAGAATTGAAAAATGTATCAATCTTGGTTTTCAAGTTACAGAACATCCTTTCCTAATTGAAAATAATGAATACCACAGAATAAGACGTCTGTTGAATCGCGAACAGAAAACAATTCTAAAGGACATTTCTCTTAAAAAATTCTTGAACATGAACAGTCCTATGCACGTGTTCCTTACAGGCGGAGCAGGAACAAGCAATACATTCACAGCAAAAGCATTGTTCCAAATGATTATATGAATCTATGATTCAAACAATTCCTCTGATCCTATGAAACCAAAGGGCCTAATAGTTGCATACACAAGAAAAGATGCATACAATGCTGGTGGAACAACAATCCAATTTGCATTTTTAATGCCTTTTAACAAGTCACAATTTCTTCCACTTAGCAAGTAAATGTTGGATACATTATCTAAGATTTATGAGGAACTCCAACTTGTCTTTATAGATGAAGCATCTTTGATTGGGAGTCAGTTCTTGTATTCCATTGACAGTCGACTAAGAAGCATAAAACATGTGCAGATGAAATACTTTGGAAACATTGACATGATATTCTGTGGGGATCTTTACCAAGCACAACCC
Organism: Picea engelmannii; assembly: GCA_009831015.1. Classification (NCBI taxonomy): domain Eukaryota; kingdom Viridiplantae; phylum Streptophyta; class Pinopsida; order Pinales; family Pinaceae; genus Picea; species Picea engelmannii. Next base: position 254,183 of record ML786782.1, on the reverse strand, counting down.
ATCCAAGATTCTTTGATATTTGAATAACCTACCGTTAACATGGAAACAATCGCCCATGACTTCTAGAGAGACAATATTAAATTCTTTGAGTTGCATACTACAATGTGCTAGACAGATGAAACATTCATTGCAATTCTGAATAGAATGCGCACAAATAGCCAAACATATGATGACTTGACCTATATAAATTTGAGGTGCTTACGACCTGCACCAACGCACCCAACGTTCCCTTACCTGTTCTACAAAAATAAGGATGTTGTAAAGCATAACAAACACATGCTGTATCTCATTCTTGACGATGATATCATCATCAATTGGATTGACCTGGAAGAAGACAACCATGTAAATGTGCCATGTCATGAACATTCAATCACTTTGCCTTTGTAGTTTGTCCTCAAACTAGAAATACTGGTTGAAATATATGACTGCAACTATGATTCACAAGATGGCTTGGTGAATGGTGCAAATAGAATATTGAAAGGCTATACAAAGACATAAAAAGTGGATGTCCTTTAGATTAAGCTCTATGAACCACATATAGGCAAGCGACAAGCAAGAAAGTTGTCTTATCTATATAATTCAAACACTAGAAGTGATTGGACACCTATTTTGCGAATATCGAAGCCAGTATCGACATAAGCAAAGACAAGTCGACTGAAGATTCAAAAACAGTTTCTGATTAAACTTGCATGTGCATGTACAGTCCATAGATCACAAGGACTAACACTTGATAATGTTGCATTTTAGCCTGCTAGAATTCACATACATGGACATGTATACACAACACTGTCCCATGTCAGAAGCATAGACTCCTTGTATTTACTAAGTCCTCTCACAAAAGATAATTTCAAAGTAAAACATAAATTTGATATTGAAATGGAACGACTTAGGACCACTACAAAATGACAACTACATTATGATTACCAATCCATACAAACAAATTATCTGTATCAGTTCTCTTACTTAACACACGCAGATTAAATGCACACATGGATGGTATACTGAATGAATATGATATAATGCAATCCGATATTCTTTGCTTGAAGGAAACACACATGGAATTATGCATGCAAGATGAACAATTCCCAAATCAAAATTGCATATCAAGTTACATTACACATGGGGTGATGATACTGGTGAAAAAACATGTACCAATTTTGGACCATATACATATCGAAGAAAAAAAAGTTGAACTGGTGCTTGCAAATTTTTTTTCCCATGAAACAAAAGTTGTAATACTGAATCTGTATGTTGCTCCCCATGCAACATTCTCCAACATAGTGCATGTTATTTCCAATGAATTGGGCCATTTCCCTCTGAACGAACCCATTGTAATTGTAGGAGACTTCAATATTGACATGCTACAAAATACTGTCAGAACAAAAGAATTGGAAAAATACATGTGCAAATATAGTCTTCGCTTGCTTTTGAAGAACACATGCCATCTGAAAAACACACTTATTGACCATGTCTGGTCCAATGTGCCCATTACTCAATACAATATGTTTGTCTTAGACACATATTGGTCTGATCATGATACAATTGGTATTGCACTTGAATTATGACATATACATAAAACTTATTGCAAACTCATATTTCTATGTTTCAAAGAATATCTGTATCCCTGATTTCTACACATATCGTTATGGTGAGCATACAGATCGTGTTCTACTTGAATTATAAAATATACATTGTGAAAAAAAAAGGTACATCCTCCCAAAAACTATTTGTGACTCTATTCATCTTATTCTATTTTTTTTTTTTTTTTTT
>ML786782.1:221210-235105 GCA_009831015.1 Picea engelmannii | reverse complement strand
GTATGTCTTCTTTCAAAATGGATTTTGGGCAAATGAAGATGGATTTTCAAAATCCGAGAGAGGTTTTTTCTCATCATAGGCAGAAGAACAAAAACCTCTCTCAATTTTTTCATAGGTGCCATGAGCAGGGAGAATCGAAGTTGTCTTTCAGCCTCTTTTTTCAGATTTTCATTTTTTCTGTTACAGTCTCGATCTTGCAGGAGATGTTACGGCTAGCTGGAGGAGAATTTGGCGAAACCAAAGGATTTTCTTGTCTAGCACATGCCCATATACAATAAAATTCTTCAGTTTTTCCCAGGTGTCAACGTTGAAGAGAAACAAATGTCTGTTCGGACCCCTTTTTTACAGAAATTAGGCCCGTCTTTCATGGCAGACAATTCCAAATTTTGGGGGATTTATGGCTATTTTTGGCCGAGGCGGTTAAAACCAACTCACATGACTTGTTGGGGGATCTCCCCTATTTATTAATAGATGATTTTTAATGTAAAGGTTGTCGATCCTTGCGCCCAGAAGGCTATTCTCTGTGGTATTTTTCTGATTCACCAGGAATGCAAAGGGACTTTTTCACAGGATTCTTGTATGTCGACGATTGGTGAAGTTTTTCTTGCTTCGTTGAATGTGATTCTAATCAGTCTTCGTTATGTTTCTCTCTTTCTAATTTTCAAAAGGATATTTAATGCATAATTTATCCCTGATACTCTATGTAGTGATTTTGAGAATCTTAATGTTTTCCTATGATACTACAATGAAGAAATTCATGAACGCTTTTTTGTTGTAGTTGATTATCTCGTTTGTTCCTCTTCTACATCACTTTATTTCTAAAGGATCCAACGTCTGCATTACCTTGCCCTATGGAAATACCTTATAGACCTGTGTTCAATTTCAAACTTGTCACAGACCCCATAGCCCAATGGTCTTCTTTTGCTGTCTCAACCAGAAAACCCCAAGAACATAACCCTATTCTACATAGCTAGCCTAATATCATCTTCCAACAAAGTTATATCAGACAAAGAGATCCTTCTCTGAGTCATGGAGGGATAGATCCAAGACTCAAAGTGGTTTTGATGTTACCTCTATGACTACCCCCACAGCCTTGGGAAAATTACAGAGTGCTAACAGGAGGAACGAAAATTGCACAAGGTCTAGACACCGACAACATGGACTTGCGAATGAGGCCAACGTTGAAATTTTTTCAAACAGTTTCGAGAAGCACTGAAATTTGCCATGGATTGTAGTGACCTCAATTAGTTAAGCCTAAAAATTTCATACAATTAAACATAGAATTTCTTTCAATGCATAAATAATTCATTAATCATCATATAAGCATATAATATTCAGCATAAATTAAATTTATCCATAGCATGAAAATAAATTACATAATCATCACATAACTCAGCAAATTTAGAAATAAAAATACCTCTCCCTGATGCTAAAATTCCCGCTTATTTGGTTTTCCTCCCTGCTTCTCTATCCAATCTCTACCTGATGCTCTGACCAAACTCTGCCCAAAACCAACTAACCACCTAGCGAGCTAGGAGTAGCCTATCTGGCTCCCTAGCTCCAGGATTTCATGAGGATTCCTGGCCCCTGAGCCCAAAACTCCCAACAACCTGGTGCCCCCTGCAACAGTTCACCTAGACTCCAAAACCAAACTCCCCCGAAAACCAGAAAATATCCAACAGCAGAAATACAATCCTCTCCTCCCAATTTTTCATAATGGTCCCCCATAAGCCCCTGTCTAGTCATATATCCACCTCATTCACTGACTCCCTACCCTCCATTAATACCACCCACCTTATCCCTCAATTTATAAACCTATCCTTCCCTTTATTAACTTATCCCCTGTTATATGTAAAATATTATAATAAATAAATTAAAGTCCATTTACTACCTTATCCCCTGTCATACGTAAAATTTAATAATGATTAAATTAAAGTTATTAAGTCCTTTAATTCTTTACCTAAATCATTGAATGTGTTAAGTAATCAATTAATTAATTAATCAACATTTATTAAAGAATAAATAAATAATATTATTAATAGTTAATCATTACTTAACTAATACACATTGAGACAATTAATTATTTAATTAACTATACTTAATAAACCCTATGTAACTATTTAACTGGGGTTGTTACATACACCCACCCTTCAAGAAACTTCGTCTCGAAGTTAAAGTATTCTATGATACAAGGGAAAAGAAACATGGTCCACACATTCATAGCAAATAACCATCATTATTAGTAAGTAAGCCAAGAAACTCATTCATACTATTGTACATGTGCAAGAAATGCATGTGTATCTAGTACATACAAGTCTCGTGTATGTACTAATAATCAATAACTATCACCCTTACAGTAATTTATGTATGCATCCAATCCAATCAACAAGACTATTCTTTTATAAAAGACAATAAACCAATCAAATGTTTGCGAAATCCTTTAATTACAATTATCTAGTTCAATAATTTTATTTAGACAACTATGGTTTAGTTACGTAATTATGAATATTCATATATACACGTTTTCTTTTGAGAAGGGAAAAACATTAAATTCCACCATCAGACAAATCTCCATACTCTCTCAACTATTTCTACTCATCTTTCCTCCCTAACTTACTTCCATATTTATTCCTATCCTTCCTTTGTTGGACTATCTTGGAGCGTCAACTATATTGACCTAACTCCAAATAGAACCCGTAAGCAGAAGTGTCACTATCTTGACCAAGCTTCCGCAGCAAGCAACTGACAGTCATCATCACATGTCTAGGGGAGCATGAGCTAACATCGTCCTCCCATGACTTTAGGTTTCGGAGGATACACGGTGGGAAATGACTCCACCCCTCCTAATCATAACTAGGGTCCACACCCTACAATGGAATATACAGTGGCATCGTGTTGCTGGGAGTTTTGTCATCATTTATTCAGTTTTGGGCAGTCTCACCACTTGAAATCCTGCATTGGTCCACATATCATAGCAATGCATCCAAACCAATATAATTTCACATACAAGGATTCATACCATATTGTTTCTCAGCTAGTGGTCATGTCATCCACTTTCATCATTATTACCCCTTAGCTATTTCATAGCCCATAACCTGCAGATTAGTCTGTAACACAAACTCATACATTTCTATGCATTATCCTCATGTAATTGCATACAACCATCATTTCAATTTAGTATCCGTGTACCAACAACTTAACATCAAAGTTTGCAAGTTAGAAATAGATCTCATAATATCCCATAATTCAATTTTGACACCCATTCATAAAATTATCATTTACCAATTAGATTGCATCATATCCAATCATCATTCAAATAGTATTTAAATCTTCATAGGATTCTCATTCACACAATATGTCACATCATATCCATCATCATCAATAACATTTAAACATTCATTAAATTTACATTCTCACAATATATCGCATGATATCCATCATTATTCAAATACATTTAAACATGCATAAAGGTTCATATGTCTTAAAAGTTCAAGTGTATCTTTTAATAGTTTCACTGTGAATAGAAAATAAAAGTGTGTAGGCCTCAGGTAATCTTGGTTGTCTATGTCAAAAGGTGGTGTTACATACACCCAACCTTTGATAAACATATTCTCGAGGTGGTAAAAAAAAGTGAGGGATAGTCTCGTCATAATGTCTCAACGTCTTCCCAAGTAGCAAATCCTAAGCTATACTTGTCCCATTGGACCTTAACTTGGTCTACTAGATGGTTCCTGAGCTGTCAAACTCTATGGTCCAATATGCGTAATGGTTCTACCATGAGAGTTCCCACGTCCGATACCTGCAATTCCTTCCAATTTAGTTTATGTGATTCAACAACAACATAATGACGTAAAACAGATACATGAAAAACACTATGAGTTTTATACAAGTGGGGTGGCAGTACAAGATGATAGGCAAGGGGTCCAATTTTCTCTTGGATTCTGAATGGTCCTATAAATCGAGGCGACAAATTTGTCCCCTTCCTGAACTATATGGTACTCTTGTTAGGCCTGATACGAATGAAAACCTGGTCTCCCACTTCATAACTTCGGTCGGTCTTGTGTGCATCCACATAACTTTTTTTCCTATCCTATGCTTCCTTTAGTCTCTGCCTAATGTGAATCACCTGTTCCTCCATCTCTTGAATCAGTTTTGGCCCAAGTGTTACTCATTCTTCTAGTCTATCCCAACTCAACAACGTTCTGCATGGCCTCCCATATAGAGCTTTATAGGGTGGCATTCCGATGGAGCTATGAAAAGTGTTATTGTAGGAAAATTCTACCAAAGGTAGGTACTTCTCCCACTAGGTTTGATTATTCATGACATACATCTTGAGCATGTCTTCCATGACTTGATTTACCCTCTCGGTTTGCCCATCTATTTCAGGATGATAAGCTATGCTTAAGTTCAACTGAGTCCCCAACGCTGACTGCAAACTTGTCCAAAACCTAGAAGTGAATCTGGAGTCCCTATCTGAAATGATCTTCTTAGGTATCCCATGCAAATGGATAACCTTGCTTACAAACACACATGCCACATCAGTGACATCGTAAGTGTCTCTAACTGGAATAAAATGAGCACTCTTGGTTAACTTATCCACTATCACAAGAATGCCATTGTGTCTATGAGATGTGAGCAGAAACCCCACAACAAAATCCATAGAGATGACTTCCCACTTGGACATAGGAACATCATGTGGTTGTAGGCGGCCTGCCAGGTGATGGTGGTTGGCTTTCACTTGTTGAAACTCTAGGCACTTGGCCACAAAATGGACTACATTGCACTTCATGCCTACCCAGAAGAAAAGTTTCCTCATGTCTGTGTACATATTCTTCACACCTAGATGCGCACAATAAAGTGCTCTATGGGCTTCCTTCAGTATGATGCTTCAAATATCCCCATTTTCAGGGATGTACATCCTTCCCCGATATCTCAATAGTCCATCTTCTTCCAAACTATATCCTTCATACTTTGGATCTAACTGCCTCCCACTCTAGAGGTTTGAAGTAACCTATAAATACCAATTGTCTTCTTGGATTTGCGTCAACACACGTTCCCTCAGATTGACTTTTAAGGGTATCAAGGAGAAGACACGTGGTCTTCTACTCAAGGCATTTGCGACCACATTTTCCTTTCCTTTGATGTATGAAATACCAAAATCATATTCACTCATAAACTCACTCCATCGCCTTTTCTTGGCATTCAGATCCCTTTGAGTGAAGAAATGTTTTAAACTTTGATGGTCCATTTTGAGCTAAAAGTTTTTCCCCACAAGATAGTGCCTCCAAATTTTCAGAGCTATCATTACAGCCGCCAACTCTAAAACATGAGTAGTGTAAAGCTCTTCAAGTTTCTTCAACTTCCTTGACACATAAGCTATCACTCCTCCATCCTGCATTAGCATGGCCCCCAACCCTTGCTTTGAGGCATCTGTGTAGACTGTGAAGTCCTTTTCCATATCCGACACTCATAGAATTGGTGCACTAGTTAGTAACCTCTTAAGCTCAATGAATGCACTATCACATTCTTCTGTCCATTCATACCTGACCCCCTTGTGTTGCAATGTGGTGATGGGTTTCGCTATTTTTGAGAATCCTTCCACAAACCTCTGATAATAATGTGCTAGCCCCATGAATCCTCTCACCTCATGGGCATTTTTCGGCACTGGCCATTCCATAGTGGCCTTTACCTTTTTTGGGTCCACAGAGATTCCTTCATCGGAAATGATATGACCTAAATAGTGGATCTCTTTCTGGAAGAAGGAACACTTCGACAACTTCCCATACAATTTGTTCTCTCTAAGATAGGACAACACCACTTGCAAGTGGTCCGCATGTTCTCTTTCTTTTTTGGAATAGATGAGGATGTCGTCTAGAAAGACTTGTACAAAACGGTCTAAGTACTTCTGGAATACACCGTTCATGAGGCTCATGAATACTGCTAGTGCATTGGTCAATCCGAAAGGTACTACGACAAACTCGTAATGTCTAAACCGAGTTCGAAAGGCAGTTTTAGGAATATTTCCTTCCTTAATCCTTAACTAATGATACCCTAATCACAAATCAATATTTCAGAATACAACTGCTCCTTTCATCTGATCGAAGAGGTGATCTATTCGCGGCATCGGGTACCTATTTTTCATTGTATCATGGTTCAAGTCCCTGTAATATATACACAGTCGTAAGGATCCATCCTTCTTCTTCACAAAAATTACTGGTGCACCCCAAGGTGAAACACTGGGCCTTATTAGCCTTAAGTCCAGTAACTCTTTCAACTACATTTTCAACTCACAAAGTTCCAGCGCTGTCATCCGATACGGAGTCTTGGAAATTGGTTCTGCACCAGGTTTTAACTCAATAGTAAAATCAAGCTCCCTCTCAGGAGGTAACCCTGGTAACTCGTTTGGAAAAACATCCTTAAATTCTAACAATAGTGGGTACTGATCTAATGAGGGTCCCTTCCTTTCATTCACTGCTTCCACTACATATAGTCGACACCCTTGCCTCAAGCATCGCTTTAACATTCATAGTTGAGATAAAGTGTAATGACACCCTTCTTCGTACACCCTGGATCTCTACTTGCCTTCCTTCATCGTCAACACAGAGCACCCTTTTTTCGAAACAATCTACCAAAGCTCAATGAGCTTCTAACGAATCCATTCCAATGATTAGGTCATACACCCCGAGAGTAGTGACGTATACCTTCAACTTGGTAGTACACATGCCTAGGTCTACCATACAATTATTGATGCTAGGTCCTACTGCTTGTTTTTCCCCCGAAGCCATCTCGACTTGTTTAAAGTCATCGTGCTCGTAGGCTGCCAACCCACTCTTTTCTAATGCAGATGGTGAAATGAAACTATCTGTCGCACCAGAATCAAATAAAATCTTAACATTGATATGATTTAGCGTACTTGATGACTCCATCACCATGGATTGATGTTCGGCCTGGAGATTATTAACCGCTACGAAAATTTGGTGGATGCTACTTGCTCTTCCCATTGGGGCCTTTCCTTCTCTATGCAAAAATCCTACTTGTAACTCTGGGCAGTCACGCTGGTAATGGGGTCCTCCACATCCCCAACAGGTAATATGAGATTGAACCTGTGCACTGTTCTGTGACTATCTCTAAAATGAGTTCCTTCCCGTGGAACCCTTGCCCCTACTAGCTACTCCCTAAGATGGTCGTGGACTTGCCTGCATCATTGGTGATGAATGATATGCTGCACTCGCTGCCATTGAAATCCCTATGACTACTATCCTTGGTGTGACTCTGTTACCATATGGAGGTGGCCTTGAACCCCTCCCATCGAAAATGTCCTAGGGGCCTTCCCCACGAATCCAGGACGATGAAAAAAGGTTGGTCTCATACCCTTGGTTAAGTTCATGTGTTCCTCCGCATAACGTGCATTTTCCACATCTTCCGATACTGAAGACGATTTCCACATCCGCACCATAACCCTTATCTTAGGGTTCAACCCATAGACAAAGTGTTTTGCCTATCGTTGGTCATTATCAATATATGAAACATACTTGACCAATTTCATAAACCTAATCTCATATTCTTCTATGGTCTTGTTTCCCTGTACTAGAGCATGAAATGCTCCTACCTTCTGTTCCTCATAGTAAGCTGGCAGATATTTCCTTTGGAACCTCTCCTCAAAAAGTTCCCAAGATACGGTGTCCGGGGTAAGATACAGTTTTATTTAAAGTTTTCCCCACCAGTTCAATGCACTGTCTCTTAACTGAAAAATTGTGATCTTTGCCTTTCAGGTGGACACATAGTCCCTTAAAGAAAAACACCTTGTCATGCCTTCCAACCATGCTTCTGCACGTTCACTAGTGTGACCCCTGAAAAACTCTGGAAGTTTAATATTCTATAGTTCTCTAGTGATGTATTTGGGTGGAGGTCCTCCCCCTGAATCCATTGATGCTTCTGGATTATTCATTCCAGATGGTGGGGGTTCCACTTCGATTCCTGCTAGTTGTCGCCCCTTTAAAGTCTCATTTATGGCCTCCAAAGAGCAAAGTATGAGAGCTAGTTTAGGCAATGGTGGCAGCAGCGCTGGCGGTGTTGGCGGTGCCTGAGACTATGCTCCTCTGCCTCGATTCCCTCAAGTCCTAACCATCCTATATGATTTAACCTACATTGACCAAATTTGTCAGGGTGAGTTCAAGGACGTTTCTCATTATGCAACTAAACTAGAAAAAAGGGTTAGGCGTAAGTTTCTTTTTATTTGTCTGTAAACAGAAGTTACTCTCTTTAGTGGAGGTGGCTAGGTTAGGGATAAATCATCTAAGCTTGATTTCTTCGCCTAAGAAAACTATTGACTCCCTCACCCGATAGCTATGCTAGCTTTGCACCATACTAGCCAATTTCTCTAACTTACCTACCTAGTGCGCATGAAGCTCCCTCCCCCTTATCTTGTTCTAAGTCCTTATACTTTGCATTTACAATTAATTAAGGTGAATTCCAACCTAATGTCGATGAAATGAGTCTAAAGTTATCCTTCGATGCTTAACTCGTGAGATTTCCTTGGCACGTTGTACATATGCGTTGAATTGTGTGTCTTGGTGGCTGTAGGTGCGAGTCTTGAGGATTGTAGAGTGGATTTTGGGCATTGGAGCTTAGCGCTTGGCTTTGATTGGTGGAAAGGAATGGAGGTACTTGGTTCTTGGCTCAGTGGTTGAGGGCACGAAACTCAATGTTTGGTTAACATGGATAATTGGAGATTATACTTCGGGATAGTATTTTATGACTATTAATTTATTTATGTATAAGAATTTATTTTATAACGACTCATGTGTGGTGAATTGGTGTTTGATTGTTTTCCAAGGCTTGGACTATGGTGATTGGTCGTGGGTTCAAAACCCGTCTGCTCCAACAAAATTTAATCTAACCCAAATTTAATCTAATCCCTAAAATCATTAATTAACTTTAATTTTAGATTAAGTTTACACTAAATTAAAGATAGTTAATTAAAACAATTAATTGAATTAGTTGAATTAATTAATTATTTTTAAAACAGTTAACTATATTTTACACTAAAATATAAATTTAAACGAACACAAAAAAAAAACAATAAATAAAAAAAAAATATATAAAACAATTTAATAAAAAAAAAATCAAAATAATTAAAAAAAAATGTGAAGGCATGCATGGATTCCACGTGCCTACCTTGCTTCCTCCAGCGCCCTCCTATCTAAACCCTGACCCTTATCGTCGTAACCCTAATTCCTCTTTTCCTCATCGTTTCTTCTTGCAAGGTCTCTGGTTACACAATCGACCACCATGGCCTTCTCTCATGGCTTCTCCTCCTCATGGTCATGTGTTTGGTTTTTGGCGTTGGTCATTGGCTTGTTGAGCACATTATGCCCTTGTGGGTTCTGCACTTATGATTTCGTGTTGGTGCATGAGCGCGCTTCTCCTTGGAATTGCTTATGTCGCGTGTTGTCCCTTGGTTTTTGTTTATCGCATAGACTTAGAGATTAGGCTTGTACCCAATATTTTACGCAGGTATTTTTTTTTTTACACAGATATTTTATGTGACCGGTTTGTGGACTTGGAGATTGGGATTACTAGCTCGTGAGCCAAAGGCTGCCCACTTGTGGTCTCTTCGTTTATGTGGCCTGGTTCCTAGTGCTTGGGAACTCTTTGTTGGCCTATGTGTTGTTTGCTAACCTATGATGGTATGTGGTATGTGCAGGTGGTGTGTGGAGCTTGGAGCTTGCGGCTTAGCAGGTGTGTTGGGTGCTGGTTTGGTGTGCTAGGCACTGGACGCGTACTAAACTTGTGTGGCATGGTCTCGTGAGCTTGGTGTTGGGTGATTTGTTTGAGTGCTGACTTGCGTACTGAACAAATTTGGTCCCCCTATGGAATCTATCCTTGGAGCCTTGGCATTTGGCGTTTGGGCATTGGCTTGTATGTTTTTATTTTTTTGTTTTTGTTTATTAATAAAAAAAAATTTGCAGTGCGCATGCATTATTGAGATGCGTAGTTCAATGACTAGTGCCCTCGTAGGCTCCTCCTCGTGGCTCAATGCTTGGTCTACGTGTTGATGGATGTTTATCTTTGTAATCTTGGGCTCCTCTGACTCTCTGAGTTCAGTTCAGCTCAGGTATGTTTTTGCTGCAAATGCAATTAACTGTATATACTCATCAGTTCAGATAGCCCTAGTTATGTGGGAACTCTTGAAGGTTAACACTTTATTTCTTGAGATGATCCAAGTTTGGTTTGATTTTGGCCATGATCAGGTATTTTCCTTCACTACAGGCTGATCAAGACATATGATAAGTTCTGGGAAATTGGTTGTGAGAACTACCCTTTCTTCTGTATGGACCAAGATCATGACTGAGTAGTGGACTAGTGGACTACACTCTGGAGGTTTTGGTGCTCGGATTTATGTGTTGATTGTGGACTTTTCTATGTGTGTTAGTTGACTGTAACTCTATAATTTGAATTGATATGAAACATGCCACTAATGTGCACATACACACACTTTTTGAGGGATAATTTCATGTATGGATCCAACTTAGAAGCTGGGCAGCTCGTTGGTTGAGAATACGTAGATCTATTCTTGGATGCTATACAGTGGTTGTGTTAGAGGCATTGTCAGAGCAAATGCAGGTTGTCTCCCATGTGTTTGTCAAGAGTGTGGGGTTTCATTTAATAAACCTTCTCATCTTGAACAACACAAGTTATCACATACAGGCCAATTTGGTTCACTTTACAAACCATTCAATTTACGCAAATTTGTTATTGTATTTATATTTGTTAACTGAAACCGTTACATTTTAATGAATGCATGCAATAATCGTATTAGTTATAATGGGCTTCTATGATAGTGGTTTTAATCTTTAGTGGGTTTCTGTTGTAATGATTTTTATTCTAATGGGTGTCTGTAATAGTCGTTTTACTTTTAACGAGTCTCCATGACAGTTGTGCTCCTTTAATGGATTTCTCTAATACTGGTTTAAATTTAAATGGGTGTTGTATGATCATAGTTATTGTAATCGGTTTCTAGGTAGTTTTGTTTTTTGTATATATTTATTTAGTGTCATTTTAGGTCTATTACCTAGGGTTTATGGGTTGTAGGTCTATTTCCATGGCTCCTTACTGCTACTGATTTTTTTGAGGGTTATTTCAAGATTTTATGGGTTATTTATGCTCATTATTTTATATTTATGTCTATATCTGTGTTAAAAAAAATTGTGTGCTTGGCTTGCAGGTTAGGTGGAGCTGGAGTTGGAACTTGGAACTTGGCCCTCAGGCCCATATTTCAATCTAAGGCTCTGATACCACATGTAGTGACCTCAATTAATTAAGCCTAAAAATTTTATACAATTAAACATAGAATTTCTTTCAATGCATAAATAATTCATTAATCATCATATAAGCATATAATATTCAACAAAAATTAAATTTATCCACAACATGGAAATAAATTACATAATCATCACATAACTCAACAAATTCAGAAATAAAAATACCTCTACCTGATGCTAAAATTCCCTCTTATCTGGTTTTCCTCCGACTACTGCTCTATCCAATCTCTGCCTGATGCTCTGACCAAACCCTGCCCAAAACCGACTAACCACCCAGCTAGCTAGGAGCAACCTATCAGGATCCTTAGCTCCATGATTCCATGAGGATTTCTACCCCCCGAGCCCAAAACTCCCAACAACCTGGTGCCCCCTACAATGGTTCACCCAAACTCCAAAACCAAACTCCCCCCAAAACCATAAAATATCCAACAACAAAAATATAGTTCTCTCCTCCCAATTTTTCATAATGGTCCCCTATAAGCCTCTGCCCAATCATATATCCCCCTCATTCACCGAATCCCTACCCTTCATTAATTCCACCCACCTTATCCCTCCATTTATTACCCTATCCTTCCCTTTATTACCTTATCCCCTGTCATAAATAAAATCTTATAATAAATAAATTAAAGTCCATTTACTACCTTATCCCCTATCATACGTAAAATTTCATAATGATTAAATTAAAGTTATTAAGTCCTTTAATTCTTTACCTAAATAATTGAATGTGTTAAGTAATCAATTAATTACAGGGATGATTTTAAGGATGGAAATTTATTTTAAAATGTAGAAACCTTGGCAAATCTTACTAATCCTTCATATGTCAACTATAAATGTTTGGCAATATTTTTCTAAAAATATTCAAATTTCTAAGTATTTTATATAGGTTTTAGAAAAATTTGGCGATTTTTAAGGTAAAATAATTTTATCCTATAGAATTTGGGTGAATCATTTTTAAAATAATGAATCTCGTTTTTAAAAAAACCATGGAAAATTAGCCCACGAGCGAAATTTAGCCCCTAAAATCATCCTTGATTAATTAATTAATTGACATTTATTAAACAATAAATAAATAAATAATGTTATTAATAGTTAATCATTACTTAACTAATACACATTAACAAAGTTGGTCCCCGAGGTGTAGCACAGTTGGTGACGGAGTGTGTTGTTAAGCCACTCCGTGTTGTTAAAGTCACCGGTTCGAAACCTGCTGGGACAAAAAATCCAACCATGTTAAGGGTTGGTGTGGCTCAGGCCAGGTGCGATCCTTGGGTGATTTTGACGGCTTAGATGCCCCTGAGTCGCGGTTTCGCAAGCCATAGGTTAATCGCATAGCCAACAGGTCCCGCACAAATTAACAAACAAAAAAAAATACACATTAACACAGTTAATTATTTAATTAACTATACTTAATAAACCCTATGTAACTATTTAACTGGGGTTGTTACATGGATAGACTATTGGCACTCCTTAACAATATGGGAGGGTTTCTGGACTCAAATTTGAGTGACACACCCACTTTCTTCCATCATCAATTCATCATGGAAACCAGAAACCCTATTTTTCATATGTTCTAGTAGATATGTTAATGATTCCAAGTTTCATATTTGTATTTGACTAAAGGTCCAGCTAGTGTACTACGCCAAAGTATCAAATTGAGATTTCAAGTTGATAAACCAAATATGAAATGAATCCAAGGATCATTTGATATCGTCGGTGCAAGAGAGATGAATGTAAATAATCTTGCGACGAATTTGCTATACTATCGACGAAAAAAGTTCGTTGATAATTTTATGCCATTAGTATGTAATTTTTTACAAAAATAATGGATCTTTGGGGCTACACCATGGTCAAGGAAAGAGGAACAAGGAACGATGAAGGAGGAACAAAAATTGCACGAGGACTAGACAACAGCAACATGGACCTGCGAATGGGGCAAACGTTGAAATTTTTTCAAACAGTTTCTGGAAGCACTAAAATTTATCATGGATAGACGATTGACATGCCTTAATGATATGGGAGGTTTTATGGACTCAAATTTGAGTGACACACCCACTTTCTTCCATCATCAATTCATCATGGAAACCATAAACCCTATTTTTCATATGTTCTAGTAGATATGTTAATGATTCCAAGTTTCATATTTGTATTTGACTGAAGGTCCAACAAGTGTACTATGCCAAAGTATCAAATTGAGATTTCAAGTTGACAAACCAAATATGAAATGAATCCAAGCATCATTTAATATCATCAACGCAAGAGAGATGAATGTAAATAATCTTGCGACGAATTTGCTATACTATCGACGAAAAAAGTTCGTCGATAATTTTATGCCATTAGTATGAAATTTTTTACAAAAATAATGGATCTTGGGGACTACACCATGGTCAAGGAAAGAGGAATGAGGAACGATGAAGGAGGAACAAAAATTGCATGAGGACTAGACACTGTCAACATGGACCTGCGAATGGGGCCAACGTTGAAATTTTTTCGAACAGTTTCTAGAAGCACTAAAATTTGTCATGGATAGACTATTGACATGCCTTAACGATATGGGAGGGTCTCTGGACTCAA
>ML786782.1:156772-181155 GCA_009831015.1 Picea engelmannii | reverse complement strand
TGTGGGCTAAAAAAAAAAAAAAATTACAGTATTATCTGACATGCCAAGGTTCTATTTGTGTTGAGTTGCCTCATAGGGAAACTAGTTCAACCTATCTCTCGATAATAAGACCGAAAAAATTGAACTATATGAACTAAATTGCCTCGTAGGTAAACCAATTCATTCGAGCCTGTCATGAAAACTAAATGACCAAAATACAATAGCTCTGGAAAATCAAATTGGAAAGACTATGAAAGGCGCCATACACGACCCAAGATTAATCCTTGAGAAACAAAAATAATTAACAAAACCAAGCGTGTGAGCTTAAACTTGTGCTCATGTCGTCGCTCATGCGGGCTGATGGTCGCTTTTTTTGATGTCGCTTTTTATCGCCACTTGGATACCTGGAGTAAGGATTGCCACTGAATTTTCTAAAGCATTGTTTGCTAGTTATAGAGAGTGCAGGAAGATGAGCATGGTTCTGAGTATAGATTCAATTATTTCCCCTCACCTGTCCATGTTTTCCAACTAAAAGCGCATGTCGTCCACATCATTTATGATAGCAAAAACCACATCATCTGATTCACGACTTAGTGAGCATGAAGCACAATCTGTGCATGTATGAAGCTGGACAGGAGGATCTTCTAAGGAAAAGGGGGGTTCCTCCATAGGGGCAAGGACAGAGAGTGGTGGAAAGGGGATGGAATGTTTAGGTGGCTGCACCGGGGGGACCATGGTTGGTTGTGAAGAAGAAACCAAATCCTGGATTGGGCCAGGAGAAAATCCCAAAGAATTACTGTGGAGTTCAAACCATTCCACACAACAAGCCCAAGGTCATGAAAATGGTGGAAGGCTATTCTAACCCGAAGAGGATTGGATGGAGGAGGAGGATGAAGAGCTAGGTGACAAATAAATGACAAGAGGGGGATGATTGTCCATACACCCTTGGTTCTGATACCATATGGGGCCTCATTTTGGTTTCCCATGAAGTCGAGGCATATCCAAAAGGAGTGGAGAGGAAGGCAGTGCAGCAGACGCTGGTAAGGCAAAGAAAACAAATGAGGAAGAAGAGAGCCACTAGAGGGTGATGAAAACCAGAGGGAGATGCAAACCAGAGGGTTTTTCAACAAGAAGTGAGGAGGCATAATGGTCCAGATAAAGAGTGACAACATGATAAGGAAGCCAAAGTGGAGGTTCGCACAAGTGCAGAGGTGATGGTTAGATTTGTTCCTCCATCGCCCAAATGGAAATGCAGGGAAAGCCACATTGGAGCATTGACTCCAAAGCTCATAGAAATGCATGCAACATTCAATCATCAAAGGGAATTCAAAGCAGAGGGGCAAGTCAGATGCAAGTCATGTGGTCGATGCAAGGTTGGAAGATGTGACCCTCTTTGTTGAGCACGTGAGACCTTTTCACACCTCATCCAAGTGTATGCATGTAATTCTTATTAAGAATAACTAAACTCTTTTTTTTTTTATCAAATTAATTTTAAACTACCAAAAACATTTTTCACACCAATACCTTTTATCAACCAATACATTTGATCAAATTTTGCTTTGTCTATTACTAATGATGATCCTAGAACTGTCAGGGAGGCAATGGATTTAGAGGATGGATATCTACGGAAAAGGGCCATGGATGAAGAAATGGCAGCTTTGGATAAGAATCAGGCTTGGGATTTAGTGGAGTTGTTGACTGGAAGAAAGACTATTGACAACAAATGGGTATTTAAAAGGAAGCTTAATGCAAAAGGAAAAGTGGAGAAATACAAAGCTCGGTTAGTAGCAAATTAGGGTTATTCCCAGGTTGAGGGAATTGATTTTGGTAAGATTTTTTCTTCTGTTGCTGAGTTAACCTCTATAATATTTCTATTATTTGTTTCTGTTGCATTTGATTTTGAAGTAAAACAAATGTATGTGAAGTCAACATTCTTACATGGTGATCTGGAAGAAGAAATCTATATGAAGTAACCAAAAGGTTATGTTGTGAAAGGAAAGAAGGAGCTGGTATGAAAGATGAAAAAGTCCCTATATGGTTTAAAACAATCACCAAGGATGTGGTATAAAAAAATTGATACTTATATGATGGGACTTGGCTTCATAAGAAGCAAAGAGGATAATTGTGTGTATTTTAAATTAATTGGTTATCATTTGATTTATTTGGTCTTGTATGTGGATGACACGTTGTTGATAGGAAACAATAGGGAGATTATCCAATATGTGAAAAATCAGTTGTCCTCTAAATTTGCAATGAAGGATCTCAGAGCTTCAAATTTCATTTTGAGCATGGAAATTAAAAGAGATCAGAAAAAGAGGAAACTCTGGTTAAATCAGAGAAAATATGTAGAGACAATATTGCAGAGGTTTAATATGTGGGAATGCAAATCTGTCAATGTTTCTATTCTTGTTGGGGTAAAGTTATTTGTGGATCAATGTCCCAAGACATAGGAAGAGGAGGAGGGCATGTCTTGTGTTCCACATGCGAGTGCAGTTGACAGTTTGATGTATGAAATGGTCAGTACTAGACCAGACATTGCACATGCATTGTGAGTTTTTAGTAGGTATATGTCAAATCCAGGGAAGGAGCATTGGACAACAATAAAAAGGGTTTCTCAGGTATTTGTGTGGCACTGCTAGCTATGGAGTGTGTTACCAAGGAAGACCGGGATTGGACAGAGTGGTGTATATATATGGATTTGTGGATGTAGACTTGGTTTGAGATCTGGATGGTAGGAGATCTACAAGTGGGTATGTGTTTAACAGGGATGATTTTAAGGATGGAAATTTATTTTAAAATGTAGAAACTTTGGTGAATCTTACTAATCCTTCATATGCCAACTATAAATGTTTGGTGATATTTTTGTAAAAATATTCAAATTTCTAAGGATTTTATATAGTTTTTATAAAATTTTGGCGATTTTTAAGGTAAAATAATTTTATCCTATAGAATTTTGGCGAATCATTTTTAAAATAGCGAATCTCGTTTTTGGAAAAACCATGGAAAATTAGCCCATGAGTGAAATTTAGCCCCTAAAATCATCCCTGGTGTTTAACCTATTTGGAGGAGCAATAATTTGGATGAGAAAAAGACAGGTTGTAGTGGCACTTTTAAATACAGAAGATGAATACATGGAAGCCACTCATGCAAGTAAGGAAGCAATATGGTTACAAATATTGCGTTCAAGTATTAGGTCGGTACAACAAGCTATAAGGATAGAATGTGAAATTCAAAGTGCAATTTTTCTGGCGAAGAACTCGACTTATCATTCAAAGACAAAGTATATTCATATTCAATATCACTTTGTGAGAGACATGGTTGAAGAAAATAAAGTATTGTTGATGAAGGTGGACACTTTGAAGAATGTTGCAGATTCATTAACAAAATATGTGAGCATTGAGAAGTTCTCTTGGTGTAGAGGATCCATGGGCATTGCTGCCATGGATTGTTGACTATGTAACTCTGTAACCCCATGTATGCAAAGAAAACAATAAATGGGAGAATGTTGGGTATGTTTTATTTTCTTCGCATGAGTAGTAGTGTCTGCATTGCGTCAAGCACGTAGGGCGGTTTGAGTTGGGGGCACTAGGCCCCCCCTTGGGGGGTGTAGGGGGAGAAATCCTCCCTCGTGGGGGTTGAGGAGCAATGCCTCCAAGAAATAAAATTCTTCCTTGAGAAACATGTCACATATTTAGGTGGTTTTTCGACACATGGTTTCTTTACTGATGGTTTTCTATTTATGGTTAAGGAATTAGGGTTGTTGACTAATCCAGGTCATTGGGTTAGGGTTTTGGATTTCAGTGGCTCCTATATGTATATTTTATTGTAAACAATGTAACACTACGAATGAATACAAAATATGTCGGTTTTCTCAGTTTCAGTTTCCAAGGGAAAAATCTTTGTGTAATGTTTGCATTTTCCATTGTATCTTTTTAGTTCTTTTACTAAAAATCTGTTTGCAGTAAATATTGTACAAGGTTAAAATATACATTTGGTATCAGAGCAAGGTTGTCTTCAGGGGGATGCCTTTATGGTCAAGGTTTTGGCTTGAGACTTTGATAAGCCTTGTTATAGTGGGAGATCTGTGGTGCTAATTTTTTAGGTGAAAAGAAATGACAAGCAATTCGAAAATTGAGATCAAGAAGTTTAATGGGAAAAGTTTTGAGTTGTGGAAGCTCAATATGGAAGATTTGTTGGTGGATAGAGATCAGTGGAACATGGTTTATCCAGGTAATTCACCTACAAGAACTTCAACAGATGAATGGAAAAAGTTGGATCAGAAGGTGAAGAGCACAATCCGATTGTGTCTCTCAGATTCAGTATTACTAAATGTGTCAGAGGAAGCTACAACCAAGGATTTATGGGATAAGTTGGTGAAGTTGTATCAGTCTAAGTCCCTAGTGAATAAACTATTCATGATAAAGAAGTTGTATAACCTAAGGATGAGAGATGGAGATTCAGTGGCAGAGCATCTGAATGCCTTCAATACTGTGGTAAGTCAGTTAGTATCTATTGAGATTAAAATTTCAGATGAAGATAAATCTATCCGTTTATTATGTTCTTTACCAGGCTCATGGGATAGTATGGTTGTGGCCATAGGTAGTAATACAACTTCCTTTAAGTTTGATGAAGTGGTCTCATCCTTGTTGTCGGAGGAGATCAGACAGAAGAATATGGAAGGACAAAGCATATATGCATTATTTGCAAGAGGACGTTCCTAGGAAAGAAATAGATCTAAGTTCTCAAGTGGGAGATCTAAGTCTAAGGGTAGATCTAAATCTCACGTAAATTTTGTAAAGGTATGTTGGAGATGTGAAAAAGAAGGGGACTACAAGACGCAATGTAGATCCAAATTTGAGAAAAAAAAGGTATTTGAAGAATCTCCTTCTACAAAACAAAATAACTCCAAGGAAGAAGGAGGGGATGTGTACTTGGATTCTTCAAGAACACATGCATATCATGAGGCATGGTTGGTTGACTCTGGTGCATCCTTTCATATGACTCCCCATAGGGAGTGGTTATGCGAATATGAAAGGTATGATGGAGGTAATGTTTTCTTAGGTGATGATTCGACAACCAGAATCATGGGAGGAGGAAAAGTCAAGTTGAGGCTCATAGATGGAAGGATTAGAACATTTCCTAGTGTTCTACACATCCCAGGTTTGGCTAGAAATTTGATTTCTGTAAGAAAAATGGACGATGCAGGGGTAAAAGAAATATTTGAAAAGGAAACCTACAAGATGGTTCGAGGAGAAATGGTGTTGCTAAAGGGAGTTCGGTTTGGAACTTTGTATAAGATGAAAGGAAGCACTATTAGCGAGGGGTGTAATACTTCCATTGTTCCTGATATTGGAGTTGAATAAGAAAGAACTCCTATAGTCTCTGGAGTAAAGGTTATGCTGTGGCATCAAAGATTGAGGCATATCAGAGAAAAGGGTCTTCGACTACTACACATTAAATTTATGGTTGAAGTTATGTCTAACTTCTCTTTGGATTTTGATTTCGGTGAACATTGTCTATATGGGAAGAAAAATTGGGTAATATTCCCCTCTGGGGCAACGAGGGCAAAATGAATTTTATAGCTAGTTAACAATGATGTTTTTGGACCTGTGTCGGTTCCATCATTGGGAAAATTTGTGTACTATGTCTCATTTATAGATGACTTCTCAAGGATACTTGGATATATTTCCTCAGGAATAAATCTGAAGTCTTTCATGGGTTTAAAGAGTTTAAGGCTCTTGTTGAGAATCAAACAAAGAAAATAATTAATGTGTTGAGGATAGATAGTGGCAGAGAGTTCTGTGAGAATGATTTTGAAGAATTCTGTAAGAAGTGTGGTATAGAAAGACAACAAAATACTCCATATAAAACTCAATAGAATGGAGTTGCAGAAAGAATGAACATGACGTTGATGGAAAAATCAAGGTGCATGATCAGTGGTGTTGGGTTAGGGAAATAATTCTGGACAGAGGCAGTGGGCACTGCATGTTACCTAGTCAACAGATCACCCTCATGAACGTTGGATGACAAGACTCAACAAGAGGTATGGACTGGTAAGGAACCTTCTCTCACACATCTCAAGGTATTTGGTTGTGATTGATATGTTCATGTTCCAAAGGAAAATAGGAGTAAGCTAGATAAGAAGGATGAAAAGTGTATCTTTATTGGATATAAAGATGGTCTCAAAGGTTATAAGATTTGGAACCCAAAAGCTAAGAAGGTAGTGTATAACCAAGATGTGGTATTTAGAGAAATGAAGGATGTTGTTAAACATGAATTTCTACCAAGTAAAGAAGAACCAGAGAAAATAGAGTTTGGTTTAAAGGATGATGAATCAAACTCTACAAAAAACATGAACCAGAAGAAGAAGATCCTCATACTCCAATATTGAGGAGATCGGTTTGAGAAAGAAGGCTACCAGAAAGGTATACTCCATATGATTTCCGTTCAAATTTTGCTTTGTCTATTACTGATGATGATCATAGAATTATTAGGGAGGTAGTGGATTCAGAGGATGGAAATCTATGGAAAAGGGCCATGGATGAAGAAATGACAGCTTTGGATAAGAGCAAGGCTTGGGATCTAGTGGAGTTGTTGGCTGGAAGAAATCCTATTGGTAGCAAATGGGTATTTAAAAAGAAGCTTAATTCAGAAGGAAAAATGGAGAAATACAAATCTCGGTTAGTAGAAAAGGGTTATTCCCAGGTTGAGGGAGTTGATTTTGGTGAGATTTTTTCTCCTGTTGCCAGGTTAACCTCTACAAGATTTCTATTATCTGTTGCTACTGCATTTGATTTTGAAGTAGAACAGATGGATGTGAAACATTCCTACATGGGGATCAAGAAGAAGAAATCTATATGAAGCAACCATAAGGTTATGTTATGAATGGAAATAAGGAGATGGTATGCAAGATGAAAAAGTACATGTATGGTTTAAAACAATCACTAAGGATGTGGTATCAAAAATTTGACACTTATGTGTTGGGAGTTGGCTTCACGAGAAGCAAAGAGGATCACTGTGTGCATTTTAAATTATTTGGTGATCATTTGATTTATTTGGTATTGTAGGTGGATGATATGTTGTTGATAGGAAACAACAAAGAGATTACCTAGGATGTGAAAAATCAGTTGTCCTCTAAATTTGACATGAAGGATCTCGGTGCTTCAAATTTCATTTTGGGAATGAAAATTAAAAGAGATCAGGAAAAGAGGAAACTCTGGTTAAATCAGAGAAACTATTTCAAGACAATATTACAGAGGTTTAATATGCAGGAATGTAAACCGATCAATGTTCCTATTCTTGTTGGGGTAAATTTATCTGCGGATCAATGTCCTAAGACACGGGAAGAGGAGGAGGACATGTCTCGTGTTCCATATGTGAGTGTGGTTGGTAGTTTGATGTATGTAATGGTATGTACTAGACCATACATTTCACATGCAATGGGAGTTTTGAGCAGGTATATGTCAAATACAGGGAAGGAGCACTGGACAATAATAAAAAGGGTTTTTTACGTATTTGCGTGGCACTACTAGTTATGGATTGTGCTACCAAGGAATACCGAGAGTGGATAGAGTGGTGGATTTACATGGATTTGTGGATGTAGAATAGGCTGGAGATATGGATCATAGGAGATCTACAAGTGGGTATGTGTTTAACTTATTTGCAGGAGCAATAAATTGGATGAGAAAAAGACAGGCTGCAGTGGCACTTTCAACTACATAAGTTGAATACATGGTAGCCACTCATGCAAGTAAGGAAGCAGTATGGTTACAAACATTGTGTTCAGGTATTGGGTTGGTACAAAAATCTATATTAAGGATAGATTTTGAAAGTCAAATTGGAATTTTTCTGGCAAAGAACTCGACTTATCATTCCAAGGAAAAGCATATTGATATTCAATATCACTTTGTGAGAGACATGGTTGAAGAAAAGAAAGTATTGTTGATGAAGGTGGACACTTTGAAGAATGTTGCAGATTCTTTCACAAAATCTATGAGCACTGAGGAGTTCTCTTGGTGTAGAGGATCCATGGGAATTGTTTCCCTGGACTATTGACTATGTAACCTTGTAACCCCTTGTATGCAAAGAAAACAAGTGGGAAAATGTTGGGTATGCATTATATTCTGTGCATGAGTAGTAGTGTTTGTGTTGCGTTGGGCACGCAGTGGGGTTTGAGGGGGTGGCGCTAGGACCTCCCTACAGGGGCAACGCCCTCGAGAAAAACATTTCTTCCTCGAGAAACATGTCACATATTTAGGTGGTTTTTTGGCACATGGTTTCTTTTTCAATTTTTGATTACTCTCTCTTATATCCTTTCTGATTTTATTGACCCAGGGTTCATGTCTGTTTGGGTTTTCAACAAATCCTCTAAAACTATCGGTCCTCCTGGTAAACTAGAAGACAACACAATGCACAGAGTGCACTGCGTAGTCTCACCCGAGATAGTCTTAATGGGTGGCTGCAATACTCATGTGTTTACAACCTAAGAATGAGTGAGAGATATGATAACTATGCAATGGGAGCGCTATTGTAACTTATTGACGCAGTATACCATTTATTCATGATTTATGCAAGAAATATAATGACTCATTCATTTAGAAACATTTGTTCTTACTAAAACCAGAAAGAAATACATGCATTCAATCATACAACACAGATGTTATCGCGGTTCACCCCCTTCTGGGCTACGTCCACAAATATTTGGCTCTTGTCTCTTTTATTATCATCGTTGTATCATTACCACGTCATGTGCTTTACAATTCTCCTCAGTTGGGAAAGATCTATATGAGGCAAACTAGATCACATCAGGCTCCTCATCTTGTGTTCTAACCCTCAAGCTCTACCCTCTTTTGTCTTCTCTAGCTCAACAACTTACAAAAGTAGGTCATACAACAAAAGATTACATATAGACTCGCTATAATACTTCTCTCTGTAATAAAGACTAGCCTTTCTCATAAGATGTCCCTTATGATACCTAAGTATCTTGGCTCTTCATCCCTTACAATACATTAAAAAAATCCTAACCCTACCATCGTTAGGTCTTCCATGCATGAGCGTGTGTTGTTCTCCCTCCATCTGTCACTTTCCTCATGCATGCCTTGTTTCCCAAAATCGCCTTTCTTTCCGATTTGATCTTGAGGTATTGGATAGATGCACTTATCCTTTCTTCTTCCTTATCCCACTAATGGACTTGATAATCTTCTTCTAACTTTGTCCATAGTTGTGTTGCCTCTTCGAACAAGTCAGTTGTTGCGTGGAGCCATTGATCTATCTCCTACAACTACTTTGTTGCCTCATGCTTCCTTTTATCCCTTACTTCTAGTGGAGTGGTAGGTGTAAGTTGTTCGCAGAGATTCTCAATCTCCTTTTGATATTGATTGATTGCCTGAGCAATTTGATCAATCTTTTCTACTACTGTGAGTATGTCCCTCTACATGGTTGTTGGAATCTTGGCATAAGCTCCTGCCACTTTCTTCTCCAATCCATTCATGCGCTCCCTTTCCTCTTGGGTCTCAAACTTAGCACGCTCACATATTATTTCCAGTGCGTCCCGCTTCTCTATTTCCTACTGCAACTCGCCTAAGTCTATGCGTGCATGAGACTGTACCTCTTGGGTAACACTAACCTGCAATTTGTGTAGAGCCTTGGATGGTATTCACGAAAATACCATTTGGATTTGGGCTAAGTCCTTTACAGGTGTCTACCCCACGATTTTTTCCATGTGCAACATACTGGGTGTGATTTGGAATGTCGCATTTGGCTGCAGTTTATTATGAACTGTATCACGCTTGCCTTCATCCAATGTTTCTTCTGTCTATGATGTGGATGGCCCTATTCCCATGCTGCTGCATGTTGTCTATGCTTCCCCGATTTTCTTGAGGAACTGTCACATGTATGCCATCTCCTATTCAATTTTGTCCCTATGATGTGTGACATTGTTAAGATCCTTGGATATACAATCCTTAACCATTCGGGTTGTCATCTCTGTATCATCCTCTGTGATTGTGTAGTCTGGGGGTGTTCTATGTGACTTCATTTTCTTGCGTACGCCTCCTGTCTGAGTAGATGGTTGCTTATTCAAGCCTGGTTCCTGTGGATTGGGACTTGGTGTATTCCCATGCACTTCCTCAGCCTGTTTCTATTGTTCTTGGGTCGACTATGTGTTATTCTTCTTCCCCTTTCGGGTCCCTATCTTAGTTGTCCCTTCATTTGTCTGCTTTGTTTTTTTCTATCCCTTCCTCCATTTCTTGGGCACTGGGACTTCTTTAAGTTGTGTTTCTTCCTAACCCACATCCTCTTATGTTGTCTTTAAGGGTATTTCTTGGGTGAGGGATAGAATCTTCTAGTTTTCCTCCCAATCTTTGATAGCCACGTCGATGTCACCCTTGATGATATAGTAATGCATTTGTAGCCACTTCTTATTGGGATCCTTCCACGCCTATATCCACATTGCATGTAGTGTGGCCTTGAAGTTTCCTATGTCCCGGTATTGCGCGACAGCCTGTGGTGTGATCCTCCACATGTTGGAGATGGCTTCCTACAGGTCGCAAAGGTATCCTTTGAATACAACTGCATTCATTTTCTTATGTTTGGCATCTGAAACGATGCCAAGTGATAAATACCTCGCTCCATAATTTGGCTTGGGTCTAGTGCCAAATAATCTGTAACTCGGTTGCTTCCATCCTACGATAGCTATCAACATGATTAGCCATGAGTAGTGGAATTCTATACCTAGATCCTGCGCATCCTTGTAGTCATCTAGAAAAAAATTCAATAGGTAGTGTGCCCAGCTAACTGATGTACCCTCATTGCATTGAGCTACCAATGAGACGACCCCAGCCAAAACTTCCTCCCTATGGCACATTCTCAGCAGATTGCAAGCCAAGATTTTTTCAGCCATTTGTGTTGCAGCATCATTGATCCTCTTGATTATGATTCCTCATGTTCTCCTGTCAGTACCGTATTTCTTCATCATCTCCTCCGCAAGTGATTTCTCCTCTTTCTTATCAATGAGAAATTGCACGGGATCCATGCCCCGGGATGGAATCCCTGTGATGGGTGCAATAAGCTCTATGTCTATCGAGACGAGCTTGTCCATCCAAATGTCCCCACGATGTGTGACTGCCAACAATTGTTTGATGCAACCACTTTCATATTGTCCTCTTCCCAAGTGTGGTAGATCTAGCGGACCCAAAATCCTTATTTTCTCCAATCCTATTGCCCATTGGAGTGGTTGGTCAATCGGTTCCCCAACCACATTTATGCCCATAGTCTGTAGGTATACTCCTTCTTCTTTCGGTGCACCGTGCCTCTGTTGGTACTGTTTGAAACTATATATTTTTTTATTTTACTATGCGGTGGGTGGTCAACTATCCTTGTACAACTTCAGTCATCTCCCATTGATCATCCCTCTGAGTTATGTGCCTGGTAAGTCTTTCAACTATACAAATCCTCCATCTATGACATTTTTTACTTCGTATGGTCCTAACCAATGCATTCTGAGCCTTCCTAGTGTTGAAATGATTTTCTATCATACATCAACACTAAATCTCCTTCCTTGAAGGTTTTTCTCTTGATGTGTCTATCATGCCAAGCTTTGTCCCTTTCTTTTTGAACTTGTTGGTGGAATCCTTCTAATATCTGATCTTCCTCCATGGTTATCAACTAGTTTAGTCGCTCCTGTACTGTGCCTTGTTCAGTCATGTGTGTAATTGCTGCTACATGCAAACTGGGTACCAAAAATTCTAATGGAACCACTGCTTCTTAGCCATATACCAGTTTAAATGGCATGTTCCCTATCAAAATTTTGCTCGTAGTCCTGTAGGCCCATAATAATGTTGTTATTTTGAGGTCCCAATCATCCTTGTTGACATTACAGATCTTCGTTAGTGCATTCTCAAGTATTTTGTTAAATGCCTCTACTGTGCCATTTGCATGTGGGTGATATGGTGTGCTCTTTTGATGACGAACTTCAAACTCTTCATTCATAGTGTTGATAGTGTTGTTAATGAAGTGTGTGCCTTGGTTTCTCATCAAAACTCTTGGGCATCCAAATCTAGTGATTACTTGTTCAAATAAAAAGTGTGTTGTTGTTTCTACACTACAATCCTTCACTGTTGTTGCTTCCGCCCATCTTGTTAGGTATTCTATTGCAGTGATAATATACCTTGCTTCTGTTCTTTTTGTTGGTGGGTTGATTGGTCCCACAAATTCTATTTTCTACTTATCAAATGCTGCAATGTTACTTGTGGTTGTAATGGCATCTCATCCCTTCTATTGGGTTTACCAACCCTTTGACAAACATTGCATCTCTGGCAATAATCCTTTGAGTCTCTATGAATCGTCAGCCACCATAGTCCTGTGCGCAGTACCTTCTGTGAAGTAGATTTACCTGCGTAATGTCCTTCTGCTATTCCCTCATGGGCTTCTGTTAAAACTCTTGGTCTTTCATGTTCTAACACATATCTCTGTAAGATGCTATCTATGCCCATTTTGTATAAGTGTCCTACGATCAGTTGATAATATGCATCCCAGACTACCAAGCTTTTCTTCTACGTGATGTTGTATTCCTACGACGCAATACCTATGCTCAAGTACTAAATGATATCTACAAACTATTCATCAGTGATTTGGACTGAAAATAACTATGCATATGGAAAGTTTTCTTCTAAATTCGTAGGTTCTTCCCTGTTTGTGACACTTGATAGGTGGTCAAGTCTTGCATTCAATTTCCTGGCTTGACTATGAATTCAAAGTCAAATTATTGAAATAGTAGTAACCATCGACAGATTCTCACCCCCAACACTGGCTTATTGACTAGGTATTTAAGGGCAGACTGATCTGTGAACATCTTAAAGTGTTTTCCCAACAAGTAATGTCTGAACTTCTGTAGTGCGTAGACCATAGCTAGGCCTTTTCTCTCTGTAGTGTTATAATACTTCTCAGATTCTGACAACTTCCTACTCGTAAATGCTATTGGGTGATCCAAATCCCTGGCCCCTGGGTTTGCCAAGATAGCTCCAAGTGCTATGGCTAAAGCATGTTAGGATATTTAGACACTTAGGAGTTAGATAAGGTCTACTTGGTCTAATATGTTGTTAGGTAAAAGTGTGTTTCTTAGTGTGTTTATTTATTATGCATTTGTATGCATTTGTAGTTAGGAAATCTGATGGTCACGATATGTTCCTGACATAGAGTGATCTGATGGTTCATACTCTCCTCGATCTTAACGACCATTGATCTGTGGCTTAACATCTGATTGATCCATGATATCTATTTACATGGGATGGAGGGTCATTTTCCAATGATTGATTGTGAGAAACTCTATTGTAAAACCTCTCTATAATCTTTTTCTTTTGCATTAATAAATTTCTCCAAGTGGCTACGTTGGCTGGGGCCGTGGATGTTTCCTCGTAGGGGTTTTACCATGTGAAAACATCAGTGTGTTGATACTTGATCTGGTTATGTGAGTGGTTAGTGAAGGTGTTCTTCCTCTGTTGGAATACCTATGTGGTCGAACATGGTATCCGAGCCTATTTGAAGACCCGCTCTTGTTGTAGATCGAGATCGTGAAGCCGATTTGGCTCATCTCCATTTTCTATCATTTATGTACATTTATGGACTGAGAGGACTGTTCCATTGTGTCGCATGCACTTGTTTCATTTAGGAACACTTTTCGTTTCACTCAAAAAGGTTTCTGTTTGCTCAAGATACGACCATTACAGTCAGATCCAGAGGTATAAAGTTTGAATACACATTTTTTAATTTTAATGCAGAGAGGTATTTTGGTTTTATTTCGGTTATGTATTTTTTATTTCCAGGTTGCTAATCTTTTAGATCTACATATTCTCTCTTCCTCGTGCCTTGTGCAATCTCATCAAATCATAAACAGATATGAAAAGGTGCATCTTCCAGGTAAGCTAATCGAGATCTAACCTTTGTTGTCATCAAGAAGCGGATTTTCTTTCTTGTGTGAAAAGAGTTTTTTTTACCTTCAAGAAATTGATGACCCCGAAGAAGCTTGGGACAAGATTGAATCTGTTTTTCATAAACTCAATATTATTCGAGCACAACAACTAGAAAATCAAATACTGACCTTGAGTCCAAGTGATTTGTCTTGCCTTGGAGACTATTTATCTAAGTTTAAAACACTCAAAATTTTATGCGAAGAATGTAAGATAAAAATTGAGGAAGAGCATTGCATCTATCTTATTCTTTCTAAGCTAGGTAGTGCATATTCTGTGTTTGTATCTACATTTTATGCCATGAAAGAGGCTCTAGGGAAATCTTATGAAAAACCCACTCTGGAGTCCTTTTGTGCTTCTTTTATTAGAGAGGAAGATAAGCTTATACAACTTGGAGTGATCAGCACTGTAGGTACTTCTAACAAAGCCTTAGTTGCCTAGCAGAAAGATAAAACCAAGTAGATCCCAATAAGCAACATCCTCGCTACAACAACAAGCAATATAAGGGTCCCAAACCTGCTCAGACAACTTCAACTCCTAATGGTGACAAAGGAGAAAAATATAAAAATAAGAAGACTGACAGACATTGCAACTTTTGTGATAAATATGGTCATGATGAGTCCAAATGTTTCAAGAAGATGGCATCTTTAGAAGCAACGATGAAGAAGCACAACATCAATATTGATTCTCCTTCTTCTTCTTCTTCTCATGGACATGCATTTTTTTGCTTCTGGTTTCTCCTTCAACACAAATTCTACTTCTTCTTCTTATGAGTGGCTTATTGATTCAGGAGCATCTTATCATATGGCTAAGGATAAAGCCATATTTTCTTCTCTAAATGAATGTAACACCAAGAAAATATTTGTTGGTGATGATAGATCTCTTAGTGTTGTAGGATTCAGAACAGTTCAAGTAGATAATGGTCATTTCAATGATGTGTTATATGTTCCAAGTCTTTCTTGTAACCTTCTATCAGTATATCAAATCACTCATTCAGGTGAAGGTAAAACTGTAGAGTTTTCACCTCATGAAGTTGTAATCAAGAATCTAAAATATCCTAAACATGTTCTTTCAATTGGAATTGTTGATGATATTACTAGGTTGTACAAGTTTCACAAATTTGGGTCATCAAAATTTTCATCAGTTTTTGTTGCTCATAGCGATGACTTGAGAAAACTTTGGAATGAGTGGTTTGGTCATCTAAACTATCACTCATTGCAACAACTATGTAATAAAAAAATGGTGACTAGTCTTCCTCATGTTTCATGCAGAGATGGTGTTTGTGCTGGTTGTGTTCTCGACAAACATCATCAAGACAGTTTTGACAAACATGCCTCTTGGCATGCATCGGGCCCTTTGCATCTTGTTCACAATGATTTGTGTGGTCTATTTTCTTCTCCTTCTTTTTCTGGGTGCAAGTATTTCTTAACTTTCATTGATGATTTTTCCATACGTACTTAGGTTTACTTCTTAAAACTTAAGAGCAAAGTTTTTGATAAGTTTTTGGCATACAAGGCCCTTGTAGAAAAGAAATCTGGACATTAAATTCTAAATTTAAGAGCAGATAATGAAGGCGAATATGTGAACAATAATTTTACAAGTTACTACACTAAACAGGGCATCCAAATGCAACACACTGTTCCATATACACCACAACAAAATGGTGTTGTCGAGAGAAAGAACCACACATTAAAAGAAATGGATAATTGTATGATCCAATCCAAGGGATTAAGTCTAAAGTATTGGGCTGAAGCAATCAACTGTACAAATTACATCGTCAATCACACTCCCACAAAGGCTCTTAAAAATATAACACTAGAAGAAGCTTGGACTAAAATTAAACCAGATGTAAGTCACTTCCATGTATTTGGCAGTATAGCATGGGCTCACATTCCTAATGAGAAAAGGAAAGTATCGCAACCTAAAAGTGAGAAGTGTATATTTGTTGGTTATTCTAAAGATGTCAAAGGTTATAGACTTCTTAAACCACATTGTAATGAAATTATTCTTAGAAGAGATGTTAAATTTGATGAAAATCTCTTGGCCTGTGAGCCTAATTTGACGGTTGTGCTTTCCTCAGCCTGTGAGCCATGTTCGACACTTGTGCCTTCTTCTGTTCCTATTCTAGTTTCTTCTACAGATGATGATAGTGAGGATGAAAATCCACCTCCATTTACTGACCTTCCTCCATATGATCCCTTTGAACCTGAATAAGCACCATTTCCACCGTTTCCTCGATGGGTCCATTCAACATGAGAACAACTAGTGATCTTGTCGGTGATCCTTTAGATCAACATTGAACACGTTCACAGTTCCAACGATCCTCTTCTCTTTTGGCTCAAGTTTCAGAGACTCATGATCTAGAGACATTTGTAGAAGCTTCAGGTCATCCAGATTGGGATACAACAATCAATGAAGAGTATCGTTCTTTAATGGAAAATGATACTTGGGATCTTGTACCTCTTCCAAAAGGAAGAAAACTCGTCAGATGTAAATGGGTCTATAGGACTAAGTATGTACCAAATGGAAGTGTTGAAAGACAAAAGGCTCAGTTAGTTTCCAAAGGATTCTCTCAAGTTGAAGGAATTTACTATAATGAAACCTTTGCCCCTGTAGCCAAAATGAATTCCATCCGCCTTGTTCTTGCCCTTGCTGCCTCACATAAATGGGAGGTCCATCAGATGGATGTTAAATCCGCCTTCTTGCATGGCGATTTGAAAGAAGAAATATACATGGAACAACCTCCCAGCTATGTCCAGGATGAGTCTATCCTTGTTTGTCTCCTTAAGAAATCTCTTTATGGTATTAAGCAAGCTCCCCAAGCTTGGTATGCCAAAATGGAAAACTTTCTTATTACCACCGGATTCTCTAGATGCCATTCCAATCCTAATGTTTATACCGAGAAAGTAAGAAGCCATCTCATAATCCTTGTCCTTTATGTTGATGACCTTATCCTTATTGGTAGTGACTCAAAACTTTTAAACCATGTGAAAACCAGCCTTAAGAAGAAATTTGAAATGACAGACTTAGGTTTTTTGCATTATTTCCTTGGCCTCCAAATTTTGCAAACCAATGAAGGAATTTTTCTTTGTCATCTTCTGAAGTCAAGTACAAAGCATTGTGCAGTGCTACATGTGAAGCAATTTGGCTAAAGTGCATTCTTCAAGACATGGGAGAAAGGAAATGAGTACCTCTATCAAGTGTGAAAATTAAATTTGAATGAAATTAGAAAATAATCTAATTTATCATGCAAAACCAAAACACTTTGAAACTCATCATCATATTATAAGAGAAAAGACTCAATTAAAAGAAATTGATTTGATGTATTATCACATAAATGAGAATATGAGTAATATATTCACTAAATAACTAAATATTTAGAAAGGACAAAAATTTTAATACTTAAGGTATCATAGAGAAATCATTTCTCCAAGACTATTATAAATAAATGAAAAAACTTAATTGTTGGTAGATTGTTACCATGTTGCCCATAGATTTTGAGGTGGTTAGATAATTGATAAATATGTTAAATAAGTGTTAGTAAAAAAAAACCGTTAGAAAAGCATGTATTCAATTTAAATCAATTTTTTAAAGAAAGATAATTGATAAATCTCTTAGATAAGTGTTATTAAGAAAAATGAGTTAGAAGAACATGTGTCCAATTTAAATGAGTTTTTGTGGGATAGTGTTATAGATAGAATCCATTTTTTGTTCCTCCGTTTAATGGGCAATATTTTGATGAGCTTGGGCGAGGCTAGCACGAAAAAATTGGGTAAGGCAAATACAAATATAGCAACATGCTCATCAAGCCTCAACCAAAACTGGTTGACATGCCTATTTAAAAAAAAAATCTTCAATCGAATCCCTTGTTGAACGATGTTAAGTGCAAACATGTCATATTGATCCTACTAAGAGAAAGTTGTATTTGTCATCCAATTTATTTGTTGTAGCTCAATTCAGTTTACTTAAGTCAAGTCAGTTAAGATGGATCATATTTGATCCATTTGTTGTAGCTTAATTCAGTTTACTTAAGTCAAGTCAGTTAAGATGGATCATATTTGATCCTACTAAGAGAGAGTTGTATTCGTCATCCAATTTATTTGTTGTAGCTCAATTCAGTTTACTTAAGTCAAGTCAGTTAAGATGGATCATATTTGATCCTACTAAGAGAGTTGTATTCGTCATCCAATTTATTTGTTGTAGCTCAATTCAGTTTACTTAAGTCAAGTCAGTTAAGATGGATCATGAGACATCACTGCTTAGTTTAATTCTCTCATATCAATGAAGATGGATCACTTCACCATTTTAGGTTAAGATTATATATATTTTGAATCTATATCACACTAACATTACCTCAAATAACCACTTATATGTATTATCTAAATCTTCTTAAATCCATCTTATCATATATCTATCTGTATTATCTAAATCTTCTTAAATCCATCTTATCATATATGTATCTGTATTATCTAAATCTTCTTAAATCCATCTTATCATATATGTATCTGATTACTTTCTTATTGTTAATTCTTATTATTAAATATATTTACTTTATTCATGTAATATAGCGTAATCCTTACCTCAATTTATGATGTATAGCATTGTAATATAGCGCCAGCCTGGCCTCAATTTATGGTCATGTTTACGACATGTGAAGGAAAAACCGATGCGATTGCAGACTATATCTCTCATGCCACATTTTTATGCGTTTGGGACGAAATTTCGTAAGGGTTTCTCTTATGTTTTTAAATTTTGAAACTTGGACTTTTACGATCCCATCATTAGACATTAGTGATGCTATAGGCTATCTCGAGATATCTGATGTTGGAACTTGGATTTTGAAGGTGTATTGGGTATTAGAATTTAAGGATGCTATATTCTTTTTCTAATAGAGCCCATGTACTAGGTTAGACAACCTAACCTAACCGATCGACCGTCCTACCTACGGCTGCGTGCTGATAATGCTATATGCTATCTTGACAGATCTGATGTTGTATTTCGTTCTCTTCTTTTATAAAGGCGTGTCGTGGAGCTTGAACGTGTGTGTGTTTCACTCTGTTTCCATTATTTGTCTTCAGTTTTTTGGGCTACCCTGGCAGAGTAAAACCTCTTTTTGTATGTATTTCTAATCTTCATTTATCTTTACACGTTTGGTTTAATCACATAATTAGTCGATATTTTTTTATAACATCCAGCGCTTGACTTCTAGGTTATTTCTGCAAATTAAATTAGATTCCACCAATCCCATGGCTGATCAACTCAACAACATCAGAAGCGATGGCGCCGTATACTGGGAAATCGGGGAAGCATCTAACATTGATTCGGATGTCGCTGCTCTCGACTACAAATTTCAGGGTGACATTAATATTGCGGTTTTGGGTTATTTGGATCGACAGATTTCGCACCTGCACGCCGCCTATGGCATCCGTAGTGGCCACATATACAGATGGATAAATATTTACYTGGTCGTTCAAGGAGTGATTCTCACAACCCTMTATTGTTCTGCTCAGCAATTGAARCCCCAGCCAACATGGTGTAGTGAGGRATGGTCTACTACTCCACTCAATCTGTCAGCCATTGCCTCTGCAGGAGTSATTTACGCCATTCTCTGTAAATCTGTTCAGCAGTTCCACCTGCTCAAACGAGGACAAGAATTCCAACAARAACGTCGCAATTTTCTCGTGGAGAACAATGGATTTACTTCTAAGATAAGGAACCGCTTTCTCTTCTTCAACTACAACAGAGGGAGCGTCGTATTTGATGAAGCAGAAAAAGAGAACTATCACATCAGCTGGTGGGTTGCACAAAGAGCTGCATTTCTTGGCTTCTTGATGGCGTTCTCACTGTGCCTCTTCTTTTCCTGCACTCGCCTTATTTGCCCACCACCCCGTCATAACTGATATCACCATTGTCTAGTCTGCTTGAATGTCATGTCAACGTATCTTAATGTCGGTTAGCAGGAACATGCAAGATGTTAAACTGCATGGTCACTTAATAGTTCTGTCTTTGCGTAGTAATGTAATTTCAGCGGATTAAGGTTTTCGGCCTGGTCGGCTTCGATTTAGAGACATAAATAAGACTCAGTGTTCGGTCATTTATAAGAACTTTTTAAAGATGTTCCGTAACGAGTAATGATTGTCCACATTATTGTGGCTATACTGGTGTTTCAAGAACCGTATAAACATATTTTGAATAGGCTATTCTTATCGTAAACAGATTCCATTTTAGGGTTAAAAATGGGATTGAATTTTACTAAAATCTAGGGGTACTCTGAGTTGAGTTTTACATGATCTAAGTTTTACAATCTTCTAACAGACATCGTGCAACTCATTTCGAACTCGGCTTTTACCATTCTAGCTATTAGATTTGGTCGCATTTTCATTGTAAAGGAAATATTTTCATAATGCATATCTATAAAATCTAAAATTTATGTGTAGTTGGTAAGCAGCCCATGGAAAACATCCTTGACTGATTGTGCGATTGACTTTGTTGCACGTTTGTCGATATAGTGAACGTTTGTTGCACGGGCGACAAAAAAACACTGAAAATGTTTCAAAAAAAAATTATATTTATATTTTTTAAATGATAATTTTTTTTTATTAAAGTTTATATTTTTAGAAAATTAATTAAGTCAAATGACGTATATTTATTGGAGATGGGTATAATTAATGATCTTTTAATCTTAAATTCTAATCTGATGGTTATGCATTGAAGATGCTGGTATATTCTTAGTCGTCCTCCAAAATCAATGGATCAGATTTCTTATTGATAACTTCTTTGCATTTATAAATGCATCCGTTACCGTGTTTACTTTTTAACATTTACCTAATCATATTAAGAAATTACTGTAACATCATATGATTGCCACGTTTAAATGATTAACTTTTGAAATTCTTCAGAGTTTAATTATCTTAGAGTTTCATTATTTGGGTGGGTTTTATTTTAAAATGATAATTTTTTTATCGGTCATAACTCTTTCGGCATTCACTAGCAGCAAGTTAGCGGCTGTGCTAGTTATATATAAAGAGAAAGTCAATTGAACTATATATTTTTTAAATGATAATTTTTTATTAAAGTTTATATTTTTAGAAAATTAATTACCCCTATAGGCGTCCCCCTATGGGAATTGATGGATTAATTAACCTTTTAATCATAAATTTTAATCTTATGGCCAACAATGAAAGATGCTAGCATATTCTTCATCGTTGTCTCAAATCAATGAATGAGATTTAATTTCATAACTTCCTTGCATTTATGAAAGCGTATGTTTTCCTTGTTTACTTTTTCACATTTACTTAATATGATTACGGAATTATTGCCCTATCCATTGATTGCCATGTTTAATTGATTAAGCATGATTAATATGTAAAGAGCACTTCGTTTCCACATTGATTATTTAACTCGGATTAACAATGAACACAATTTTATGAATGTCAAGAGTTGGATGTGAAGCGTTGGATGTGGAGAACACGTTTCATCTTTGGACAGGTTTACGTTGCGGTGGGCTTAATGGTAACATGTATCATACAGTAAGAGTAAGCGAGGATTCATACAGTTGAGGTGGGAAGATTCAAATACTCGACGTGGAATGGCCTCATGCCTGCGTTTCCAGGTGGACAATGGCGGGTTTCAATTTAAATTAACTCATGCATTACTAGACGGAGAGTCGTGGAGTGTTGGTTGGGTTTCAATTTCAAATATCATATGCGAATGGTGGAATGGAGTAGGTTCGTTGTATATTGATGTTTTGGTTTCTCTGGATACGAATGCGCAGGTGATGGTGCAGGTAGGCCGCTTCATGTTTGAGATGCTTCGCATTTATACAGTTATATCACAGTATGCAGGTTCTTGAGTGAGTCTAGAGATTAGGTATAAGCTACAGTTATCAATGAAGGACAGAATGTGGTGGCGACATGCAAATCTGAATCTCGCAAATGCTATTTTGTACAGGTTATATTAAACATTCTTCACACTGTATTTTGGTATCTATCATATTTTCTGTTTAATAGCGAGACATATGTTTTCTGTCTCTGAAATCGGAAAAAATGATAAACAAAGGATTTGATTCCTCACTGGTATTAAATTGCCTTCAATTGAATTATAAAGTCGCCGAGTTAAATTAAATGTTTTTGCTGGGAAGCTGTTTTGGCTCTGAGCCTGGAAAACTACGACTACTGATGATCAATTTACGAAGCATTAAAAATTTTGATTGCATGTAATCAATTTAGCTCTGGCATTGGATAACCAGATTTATATGTCAACGCAATTATAATTCAGCATTCAATAATGGGAATTCTATGTGAACGCATTGCAGTGGATAATCAGAATTCTATGTCCACGCATTAATGTTTCGGCATTCAATAATTAGGGTTCTATGTCCACGCATCGTTAATGGTTGGG
Source organism: Picea engelmannii (assembly GCA_009831015.1). Lineage (NCBI taxonomy): Eukaryota > Viridiplantae > Streptophyta > Pinopsida > Pinales > Pinaceae > Picea > Picea engelmannii. The sequence goes on along the minus strand of ML786782.1, from coordinate 158,812 downwards.
CGTTGAATTCTGAGGGTTTTGGGTTAAATGCATCGATGGTTGGGCGTTGAATACTCAGGGTTTTATGTTAAGCGCATCAATGGTTGGGCATTGAATAATCATAGTTCTATGTCAAAAGCATTAATGGTTGGTCATTCAATAACCAGGGTTTCATGTCAACCTCATTAATGGTAAATCTATGAGGTATTAAAATAATTGAATAATCGGGTCTCATTTGGTTTTGGAGACTGGATTTCAATTTATTAATACTAAAAGAATATAACTTTATATCGTTGCGGAATTATTTGGAATTGAATTTTGTCTTATGTTTTGAAAATTTTAAAACGTTTTAAGTTGACATTATATTGTGAAATAACATTTCGCCTTCCTCCCATAAAGAATAAATACTATCCTTGATCACAGTTTGACATCTTATCCAGCAATTACGATGCGTTACACACTTATAAATATTGGTACAACGTTTTACACACTTGGTTATAAATATTGGTAGAATTTTGAATTTTTCATATTTCCAAATCATCATGATTTGAAACTATGGCAACTTTGTTTGATGCTTCATATGGATGAACTCTAAGCACCCTCGAGTTTACAGCTGCCAGAGTACTAAAATGACAGACTCCCACCCAAAACCTTGCAAATTGCAAAATCCAAATAAATATCTGCCATTTCATAATTCCGGACAGATCATAAAAGAGTAAGAAATATCACTTCTTGAGATGCCAATAATCAATGTGGACTGTGTAGTCCACATTGATTATAATCGACTAATAAATGGCTTTGTTTTGAGAAACGCCCAGCGTAATGGAAGACGTGGCTTTATTTTAGGCACCCAACCTTTATGCATAATGGAATCCACCATAAATAATAAATTTACCTCACTGGTATTAAATTGCCTTCAATTAAATTATAAAGTCGCCGAGTTAAATTAAATGTTTTTGCTGGGAAGCTGTTTTGGCTCTGAGCCTGGAAAACTACGACTACTGATGATCAATTTACGAAGCATTAAAAATTTTGATTGCATGTAATCAATTTAGCTCTGGCATTGRATAACCAGATTTATATGTCAACRCAATTATAATTCRGCATTCAATAATGGGAATTCTATGTGAACGCATTGCAGTGGATAATCAGAATTCTATGTCCACGCATTAATGTTTCGGCATTCAATAATTAGGGTTCTATGTCCACGCATCGTTAATGGTTGGGCGTTGAATTCTRAKGGTTTTRGGTTAAATGCATCGATGGTTGGGCRTTGAATACTCAGGGTTTTATGTTAAGCRCATCAATGGTTGGGCATTGAATAATCATAGTTCTATGTCAAAAKCATTAATGGTTGGTCATTCAATAACCAGGGTTTCATGTCAACCTCATTAATGGTAAATCTGTGAGGTATTAAAATAATTGAATAATCGGGTCTCATTTGGTTTTGGAGACTGGATTTCAATTTATTAATACTAAAAGAATATAACTTTATATTGTTGCGGAATTGTTTGGAATTGAATATTGTTGCGGAATTATATGAGTAGCCTTATTAAATTTATACTATAGCTGTAATAATTTTCAAAAACAATTAAATTGATTATAATTAAAAGTTTCATTTTAGGTTGATTCTGTAACGCCCTCAAACTACAACCATCGTCGGACTTCGGAACTTCATCCGTCGGGATTCGGGATTTCGCTGGTCGGAAGTTCGCGAGCCCTGTTGCACCATGCACAGGACCTTCCAAGTCCCGAACTCCGATGGTCAACGGGTCAACCTTTTCTCTATCGGAGATTTCCCTATCGGGAAATCAGAGGTTGTGGTGCCGAGCGTTTCATGCAACACAAATCCCCGAACCCCGAAACTCCGACAGCATGCCACCTGTCAGCATCTCATGGTGGGGCCTAACGCCTTGAAACCTGTTTCCCACTATGTCTTGTGGACCCACCTTGCCACGTCCTCTTCGGGATTTCGCGGATCGCGGATCCACGATGCAAGTTTCCTTGTAGTCGAAAACCCCGAAACGCCGAACTCCGATATGCAGGATCTGACGCCGCGTG
>ML786782.1:122227-141884 GCA_009831015.1 Picea engelmannii | reverse complement strand
TTAATACATTAATGTATTAATGTATGAATAATGTTTTACTAATGTATTAATATATTAATTAGTAATAATGCTTTAATGTATTAATGATGCTTTAATATATTAATGCATTAATGTAATAATATATTAATGTATTTAATACATAAGTGTATTAATATATTTAATTTATTTAATGTATTCATGCATTCATGTATTTAATACATTTAATACATCAATATATTTAATACATTAACGTATTTAATATATTAATGCATTAATAGATTAATGTACTAAAACATTAATGTATTAATTCATTAATATATTAATGTATTAAATACATTAAATACATCGATACATTAAATATATTGATACACTAATGTATTAATACGTTAATGCATTAATATATTAAAGAATTATTAATACATTAATACATTAAAGCATTATTACTAATGAATACATTAATATATTAATGTTTAATACATTAATGCATTAATACATTAATAAATTAAACCATTATTACTAATTAATACATTACTATATTAATGTATTAAACATTAATACATTAAAGTATTACTAATACATTAATACATTATTACTAATTAATGTATCAATTAATACTAATTAATGTATTAATTAATACTAATTAATACATTAATGCATCTATACATTAATATATTAATACATTAAAACATTATAATAATAATAAATTAAAACATTAAAATAATAATAAATTAAAGCATTATTATTAATTAAATAATAATCATTTTTAATAATTTAGTTGTTATTTAATATTTTTAATACATTAACTAATACATTAATTAATTAATACATTAGTGTATTTATACATTATCAATGTTGTCTTCCTTTATTTATATATAATGTATTATTTTAACAATGTCCTTATTTTTTTATTACTTTTTTATTATTATATGTAATACTTTATTGTTTTTGTTTTTATTAACTTTATTAAATACTTTTTTATTTACTATTTTATTTTTTATAAATTAATTTATAATATATAAATGTATTTTTTCCATTATTATTGTATTATTTTAATAATGCATTTATTTTTTATTAATTTTTTTATTTCTCTATATTATTTTCTAATTTATAAATATTTAATATTTAATTTTAATTTTATTATCTATAATCAATTGAGAATTAATAATTTAATTATTATTAATTAATAAGTATTATTATATAATTTTTAATTAATTAATTGTCTATAATTAAATAATCAATTTCTAATAATTTATTTATTGTTTAATATTTTTTATAAAGAAATAATAATTTATTATTATTTAATAATTAAATTATTATTTATTGTTATTTAAGTATTATTATTAAATTATTTAATTTTATATGAATATTAACTAAATTTTCAATTATTTTATTTTAAATAATAATTAAGTAATTACTAAATAATATTTAAATATTACATTTAAATTGTATTAAAATATGTTCATGGTTGTGGCTATGCATGCCGGTCATCAACTAGCAACAACCACATTTATGTAAAAAGTGGTTGATATACGTCGATTAGCGTCATTTTCCACTTTTTTAAATGAATGGCGTCGATCGGCGTATATCAACCACTTTTTACATACATGTGGTTGTTGCTAGTTATATCTAAAGAGAAAGTCAATTGATCTAGTTTATGTGGTTGTGGGATGAAATGTTTTAGAAAAAAATTATTAAATTAAAGACTAGTTTTAGTAACAAAATATTCATTATTATTACTCACAAAAATAATGTAAAAATTATACCATTTACATTTAAATTATTCAATAAATTTAAATACTAAAATTATATGTAAATGGTATAATTACTAATTTAAATTAGCTTGGTTCAGATTTAAATTTAATTGGTTGCTACTATAAACTTAAACTAGTGTTAATAATACTCAAGTTAATATTTACTAGAAAATTTATGACTTAGTAAAAATCCAAACATTAAAAAACACGCTAATTTACATTTATCATATAAAATGGGGAAATGGAAAATGCTTTATTTTCGATCAAAGATGAAAGTAATGGTTTGAAATGGAATGTAGATATTGTTATTTAGAGACTAGCTCAGTCATCCGTCAGAGCAAAGCAAGGCAGTTCAAGCAAACAAGTCAGTCGGTTTGAAAAGACAGTGTGCCGAATTCAATTGAATAAAATTATTTCTTAAAAAGTCATTTCCAACACTCTCTCTCGTGGCTTAGAAATTTTGATTGAGAGAACTTTTGAACCGCTCATAACCACTACGATTTAACCCCCTAGTACGCCATTGTTGGAAAAGAAAACAAGAACCAACGGTCTTGTCTCCGTGTCCTTTTTATAATGAAGAATATGTAACACAGTCGTTTTTCTATTCGAATGTGCTGGTTCTCGTGTTCTTACGAATAATGGTCGTGGACTCTTTTCAAAATTTATTTTTATGAATTTTGTTTGTAATAAGTTTAAAACAAGATAGAAATTCAATCTCTGGTCATGTTAACTTAAGAAATAACAGAAAAACTAGTGTATCCACCAAAATTTGTAAGTAAATATAGAATGAGACGTACGGAGTCTCTTTTTTCTAAACAAGGTAGAAATTATATAGTAATTAAATCTCTGGTTATAACACCAGAGAAACGTATCCACTAAACTTGGTAAGTAAATGTAGAATGAGAAGTACCGAGTTGCTTTTCTACTATAATTTTATTGAACAATGTATAAATTGATTTAAAATCTAATTTATGTTTTTAAGAAGATATTATAACTATGGAATTTGGGATATGCAAACCTCATATGATTAAGAAGAATATAAAATGTTGAGGTAGATTCATATGTGCAATATATGTACTGTTAGGAAAGGCATCAACATATTTGGCAATTTAAGTGAATCCAATCTGATATAATATTTAGTGTATATGAGATTGAAATATTTAGTGTACATGAAACTGAGAAGTTTGTTTTGGTCCTTTATTTCTATTTAGTCATTCCATCTATCCTATTGAAAATGAGTTTCATCAGGTCTACAAATAAGGAGGTGACCTTCCAAATTAAAAGCACATAGGTCATTCATTATCGTATTTATCATCTTCATATTTATTTGTATACATGTCTTTTCATTAAGAACAAAAATAAGTTATGGAACTACTGGGGGGCCTTGAACTGAAACCCTAGTGAATTCTTAGTAAAACTTTGTATGATCCACGAAATGATTGCATGATTCACGCGGGCCCGAACAGATACCTCGCAGTTGATGGATTAGGATGAGTCTAGAGGGGAGGGGGGGAAGCAACCCCCTCGTATAGGAATGTAGCAATGAACGACATAACAAGAAAACGCGCCAAGAGGCCTGCCAAAGAGCAAGGATTTAGCAAAGCAATGGATGTGGAGCCAAGCACATTTCATCCAAATGAATCTCGAGGATGGGAACCAGGAAAATGCATTCCCCAATCTAATAAACCCCCAAGATATCTGATAAGCTCAACTAGGGTTGGGGAACACACTCAGTTCATGCGGGATCACGCCCTCATAGGCAAGTTCCTGGGTCTTTGGCCTTCGGAATGGGATCTCTTGAGATGGATCAAAGACTAGTGGAACCCTAAAGGAGACTACGAAGTTCAGTTTAGCTCCAAGGGGTTCTTCATGATCATCCTTTATAACGTGGAAGACAAGGAAAAAATCTTTGACAATGGGACATACTTCTACAACTCAACAGGGCTATTCCTTCAATTCTGGACAAACCGCTTCAGCCCAGAGAAGGAAGATTTTAGAATGGCTCTAGTGTGGATCAAACTTTATTCCCTGCCGCAGGAATTCTGGCTGGAGGAAATCCTAATGGGTATAGGAAATACTGTGGGATGATATGTTAAATCCTCAGAATCCACAAAACAAAGAAAATACACCTCTTATGCCCGGATCTGTGACTACATGGATATCTCAAAAGCTCTACCGGGCTTAGTAACTGTGAAGTATCAGGATGAAGTTTGGAACCAAACAATGGATTATGCGCATATTCCATTCCGCTGCAGGAAGTGTCATGAGCACGACCACCTCTTTTGGGACTTCCCCTTGAATGCCCAGATCCCCAAAGCCGAAGAGGGAAAGAAAAATGATGGCTTCACCATGGTCATAGGCGAGAAACAACACCCACCCAGGAAGTAGAATCAAGACAACACTCCAAAAATAACCACCAAGAACACCTACGACATTCTTAACCAACCTCCGAGAGAAGAAGAGGTAGGAGACCCGTACAAAAATGAAAACCAGGAGAAAGAAAAAGGTAAAGCCTCGCAAGTCTGTTCTGAAAAAGGAAAAGAAGATCACCCTGGGGATAAGCTAGATGAAAGTGGGGATACTCTCATGCAGCTGGATGAGCAAGATCTGGTAGACATAGACCTCCAAAAACTGGAGGAATCTCTCAACCGAAAGGATCTGCACAAAATTCCAGTGGAACAACTTAGAAAGTTTCACAAGGTGTTCATTGACTCCACTGCAGGCTCCACCTCGCGACTAGGTATATCCTTAGAGCCAACCACTGAACCAAAATGTACCTCCTAGGAAAATAAAAGATGGGGATGCAAATTAGCCCATCAACTTATCAAGGAAGTAGGGAACTTTATGGTTAACTTGGGCCAGATCCAAAGGCTCACGGAGGGATACCTCCATCCACCTCCCAACTCATCATGATGAAGATTATAACCTAAAATATTAGAGGGCTCAATGGAAGATCCAAGCAGAGGACTCTTCGAGACTACATATGTGTTGAGAATTCGGATATTCTCCTCTTACAGGAGACAAAATGTGCTAGAGAAGAAGAAGAGGTCATCTTTCGACATTGTTGGAGAGGTTGAGACTCCCTTCACACTGAATTCAACGTGGCGGCAGGTGGTTTGGCGATCTTATGGAATCCCACAACAGTCATCATAGACAAACCCTTCTCCACTATAGGCACGATCATGAATCACTTCAAAGCCATAGGATCTACCAAAGAAGGTGATATCATAAATGCTTATGGACCCCAACTCACCCAGGATAAAGAGATTTTCTTGAAACGAATAACTACTATCAAATCACTATTGATCTCACCCAACTGGCTACTAGCAGGCAAATTCAACATAATCCTAACACTTGAGGAAAAGACAGGGGGGCACCAAAAGGATTGATCAAGACAATGATAAGTTTCGAGACCTCATAGATGAACTAAATCTAGTAGATATAGAAACTAGGAATGGTATTTTCACCTGGCCCAATTGCAGATCTGGACATCAGCAAGTAGCTTGCCAACTAGACTGCTTCCTCATTTCAGAAGCTCTATCACTAGAAGGTCCTGCCATTGAGGCCAATATTCTACCAAAAACAGGCTCAGACAACTGGCTCGTCTCGCTCTGTCTGGATCCAGGAGCGACGCCCAAAATCAAGCCTTCATATTTGAGAAATTCTGGCTATCCCACCTTGACTTCCAACATCTCTCAAATTCCTGGTGGAACCAAGAACAAATAGAACATGGCACCTGCATGTACAAATTCCAGCAGCGGCTCAAAAATTTCAAGTCACAACTAAAATACTAAAATAAAAGTGTCTTTGGGAACATCCTTCATAGAATGTAAGAAATCGAGAAGTGATTGGAAACCCTGCAAAGAACCTTCATATCATGTAATAGAACAACAAAATTAATGAAGGAAGAGGAGGAGCTTAAGGCGTAATTGGAGGAAAGGAAGGAGCAAGAGGAAATACTTTGGCAACATAAATCCAGGGTACAATGGCTCAAAGAGGGCGATAAGAACACCAAATTATTTCATCGATCCATGGTGCATTGTAGATACATCAAAAGAATAACCCAACTGGAGGATGCTAAGGGTAATCCCATCAAGGAACATAACTAAATAGCAGATGAACTAACCAATTACTACAAAGACCTCCCAACAAAAAACCATGATAACAGAATGTCAGCGATCAACAAAATCATCAGGAACATACCCTCCCTAATCACTCAGGAACATAATGAATCCCTAACAAGGTCCATCACTCAAGAGGAAGTTGATTGTAATGTTCTTGACTTGGCTAGTCTAGGAAACGCTGCTAATGTGCATGTAGGATCAAAGGTTTACAACATATAAATGATCATACAAATAATAAACGTGACAAAGAACTGCAAATTTTATATTATGATATTTCTGTGGATTACAAAATGGTCGAATGCAGTTGAATAAATGACAATACTCAACTAGATCAACATACAAAGGATCTTAGACAGAATATAAATAAGCAATTGCGGCTTAAAAACAATACTCGGCTAGATCAAAAGACAAAATGATCTTAGCCGGAATACAAATAAACAACTAAAAGATAATACCCAGAATATGGGAGCACTGTGGAATCAATGCAGAATGATGGAAGAACTGGATGATCTTCCCGGTGACTAGGGTGTGTCTTTCAACACCGAAATCAACCAACTGGTGTCTTCCTCCTGGAATACACTGAACTATCTCTTTTGAGATGCACCTCTTCTCCTCAATGACAAGTCATAATCTGCATAATGATGAATTAGGTCACTGAACCTTCCTTTATACTTTCCAAAACCCTAAATCATGCTGAAACCCTAAATCACCGTTGAAACCTTAATTCATTGTTGACTTCTATTTTTAGCTTATAATGACTTAAAAGCGCGGTTAACTCTTGTTAGCTCAATGCCACTTTCCGAATATAACACCTGTGACTGGAGTGACCTCTAGTAACACTATTTACCCCTCTTTGGCCATGGCTATAGTCTAACGGGGTGGTTTAGACCATTAAGCCTCCTCTTCTGGAGCTCCTATTTGGAAAGGGACATTACAGTCCTCCCTTTCCGAAATTGCTTGTCCTCAAGCAATACCAGTCCAGGGTGCTGCAACACCTGCTCGCTCTCCCAAGTAGTGTCCTCTACTAGAATCCCTCTCCATCTGATCAAACACTCTCTGATGACCTTGCTCCTTAGTTTCCTCTCCTGGAACTCCAAAACCTCCTCCGGAACTAACTCCAATTGTCTCTCCTCATCCAATGGGGGAAGCTCCTCTGATGTGTTAATGAATTGTCCCACTTCCTTTTTTAGGCAAGACACATGGAACACATTATGAATCTTGCTCCCCTCTAGAAGCTCTAGCTCATAAGAAACCTCACCTACTCGGCGCATGATCCTGTAAGGACCATAAAATCTGGGCTTGAGCTTTTCGGCTCCACTCTTCTTCAGAGATGATTGTTTGTAGGGTTGGAGTCTCAAGAAAACCAAATCTCCAACCTCAAAGCTGCACTCTATCCTATGCCTGTCTGTGCTTATTGTTACACATCAAAATTGCTTAGCTGGATAAGTGTCGCATGTCCCTCTCATTCGTCGTAAGTGTCGCATCTTCCCTACAACTTTCGCAAGTGTCGCAAGTTGGTCACTAGTGTCTCAAATGATGTTCAGACATATTGTCATGAAGACGACACTAAGGGGACACGTATAACATCTCACATGACTAATTTGAAGGAGGAGAACTGATTTACTGAAGTCAAATAACTCTTGACACCTGAAAAGAACCCTGAAACAAAGGTTTTGAGGGGGAGCGCTCCCCTAGTTCAGCTCCAGAAGCACTGGCGCTCCCCTACAATGCTTCTGGGAGAATTATAATGCTCCCCAGGCCCCTTTGAAGGAACACTGCTCATCTTGAGAGCGCTGACGCTCCCCCAAGGCTTACCAGGGAGCGCTACAGTGCTCTGATGCCCCTTCTAAGGGATCACTGCCTAATCTGAGGTAGTAGTTGGCCCGTTGAGGAGAATAAGGGGATGATATTTCGAGATTAGGAGGCAGTTGTGCTCAAATTCTTGGTTTCATCAAGAGATCCCTGATTTGAGGAGAAGGTTCCCAACTTGTTCTAAATATAACTCAAGAGGTTAAGCTCCTCTTAACCTATATAAACAGGCTCTATCATGGTGGAAAGGGGGGAAGAATTGAAGTTATGAAACTTATGATCTTGGAGGAAACTCACAGTTAGCCAAAGGAGAGTGATCAGTGAAGCTGTTGTTATCCAGGTTGTGGAGCTTTCAGGCAAGGGTTAGATGAAGGGGACTTGACGAAGCTGTTGCATTCGCATCTACGATTGTAAGTACTGCTGTCATTATTCTCATCAATATGACATGCTTCGCCTGTTTCTTTCTAGTTTGTGTCTAATGTCACATGAACTTATCACTAGTTGGTAGATCTGTTTTCAAGCTAATATCAATAGAGTAGGAAGCGGTCATATCTTGTTTTGTCCACAGGATCCAGTGAGAAGCACAAAGGATTGGAGCGCAACTCGGAGTGTGCAGGAACAAACATCAATTAAAAGGTACTGCTGTCATCCTTCCTTCTCATCTGTTAGTTTAAATAGATTTGAAAGGAAGTTAGTGTCCATGATAAGCACTTTTTTGTCTAGGGTTAAGGTCAAGCTCTAGAGGTGATCTACCTGTCCACAGGGAGATTTTCATACAATAGAAACTGGCGACTCCGCTGGGGAGATAGCCTCAAATTGAAACCTCTTGTTTGGATTTTTCTCCTCATTGACCTTGTTCTATACCTTGATTGTTTCAGACCTGGTTCACTCCTCTTTGATTAGTTTCATGAGCTGATTGGCTCCTTACCTTATCACATTCAACATACTTGTCAAGTTTAAATCCCAATTTTTGGAATTTTTTGACATTACTGGGGTTTTTAGACCCTGGCGCCCCTGTCCTAGTGTTCACAGAGCCCCAACGCTCCCCCATACCTCTACACAGAGTGCTATAACATTCCTTTCCCTTGGCAATAGAGCGCCAGCCTCTTTTTGGCCAAAAAACCCTCCAGAACTGCCTTGTTTAAGGTTTGCCTCTGTGTGTCTTCTGTTGAGTGATCTAGTGAGTCAATTTTTCTTCCTTTTTAGCCTTGACATCTGTCCTTTTTGAAGAATAAACACCTTGTTAGTTGGATCTTGTAGCCTTCTTCACCATTTTCATTGAGTTTTTCCTGTTGAGTGAAGCTTGAAACCCATGCATTGCTTTTCTCTTTTCTTTAGTTGAGTAAAAACCCTGGTGAAGGTCATCAAAGGCCTACATACCTTTGTATCTTGATTTTAGTCAAGGTCATTGTTCTTCAACCTTTTGCTTTTAGGTGTGAAATTTGTTTTTCTCTTTGATTGTTTCTCTTTCTGTCGCTTTTTCGTTGTGATTGCTACGAAAGGGTGTATTGTTTGTGTGATTTTTGCTTGTGCTAGTTTGGTTTTCATCCATACCAAGAAGATAATTAGCAAAGACGAGCATTGTGTTGTATTGATCATCACTCATACGCAAACAATAAAAAGATAAAAAAAGCATCTACATGATTGATTGTGCATATCAGAAGGTATCTTAAAAGTTTTTGCATTACATCAGGATTTGATTGAGAAAATAATTGTTTGAGGGCATTCCTTATTTGTGCTGGATTACTCTCTCTCTCCCTTAGCTAGAAGTTCATCGAAAGAAAATGACTGCTTATCATGTTCGATGCATTCTTTGGGTCTGAGTCATAATTCCATTCATTTCACTTCCATGCACCCCTTTGCATAAAGAATAGCCATAAAAATCAATGCTAATTAAAATTTATCTAGAACTTTTTCTTTTCTAGGATCCTCCACCAACAGTAGACTAGGCTTAGTACTTTGGATTAGAGCTGTGAGCATAACTCTCCAAAGTTTCTAAAACAAAAAATAGCATCCTGAGTTAGGGAGAGTAAATCCAGGTATCGTATAAGTCTACCTGGGATCCCCCTCTCACAAAGGGGTTACGCACGAGGTCGCATTCAGGTAAGCTACGGGGACTAACCCTCCGTGGTTTAACTGATTGTGGTGGTCGAATCATATTATGGGGGTCACTTTGAGGTAAATCCATAATTACTGTGTGGAATCCTTTTAGTTGATTTTGGGCTTGATACCCTGCCCGTACATTCGGATCGGACTGTCGACTGTTCCCGCCCAGGGGCTGACTGCGAATTGGTAACCTTAGTGGCCATAATATTTAGGGTCTTACACAAGGTGACGGTGACGGGAAGTCTCACTGTACCTGGAGTAGACATTGGTCAAACTCACTCGGGCTCCTTGGAGGGTAAATCCACAATTACTGCGTGGAAGCTTGCACCAAGGTGTAAGTCTGTTAAGCAGGTCACCATTGTAACTGTTCCGCCCTATCCCCGCCCCTTCTGGACTTGATCACGTGACGTTGGATTTCATCACCAACTAGTACGGTCATCAAAAGAAGGTCCTGTTTGCTTGGTTGTGATTCTTAGATTTTTTAGCGTGTGTTGTTTCTTTTTGTTAGTTGGCCATAGATTTCTTTCGCCGACTCTTCTCCGCCAACATCGACCCTCCACGCCGCTCGCGGAGGCTATAGGGACTTCCTCCAGAGAATATGGAAGGAAACACCCCTTAACCCCCTCATTCTACGGAGGAATCTCCTCAACAGAGCGAGGTTCATAATATTACAACTTCCCAGGAAGAAGTTCCCATCCCTCTGGAGAATTTCCGAATTGTCTCAGAATCTCTGGAATCTTATCGCATTCCAGAGGGATATGAATGACAGATCCTCCACTTGAATTCCGATGGAGAATTTGTGGTCATCCACCCTTCTGACGTTTCGGCTGGGTCTTCTTAGAACCCTTTAGCCAGTGACCCCTTTTGGACTGCGGACGTTGTTCAGAGTCCACCACGCTTGGTGAGAGATCTTTATGGAATAGGAGAAGGTGCCGATGCACCCTTTTCCTATACTGTACCCCCAAATCATTTCACCGATACTACCACTTTTACAGCCGCACCAACCGTTGGTCTGAACATGTCGTCTGTTGGCCCAAGGTCTACAATTCCCCTCTAGACAACCCATTCGAAAATGGCCCCGCACATTCTGACTATTCCTGCCGGTAATGCGGTAGTTAATCAAGCCTCGATTGGCACACCTATAACACCAAGACCTACACTCCCTTTTGGATTTAGGGCATTGAATGCTTCCATTGCCCAAACCACTACCCAAACTATGCCGGGAAGTTCCATACCTATCCAACAACCTGGAGGGACTGGTATTGGTGGTCCCAACCCGATCGGTGGCACCGGTCCTTCATTGACATCTGGCTTTCAGATCCCGGGAACTCTACCTCAAGCTGGGGGGCATCCCCCCTCCGGAGGACAAATTCTGTTCGGAGGGAACCCTAACACTGGGGGGCATCCTCCCATCGGAGGACAAATTCCATTCGGGGGCCACCCTCATGCTGGGGGGCAACCTCAATCCGGAGTACACCATCAACCATAAGGACAAAATATGTCCACCGCACCTAATCCGTGGAGTGTCCCTTTTCAAGGAAACCCACATGCCTCCACAGGACAAAATGTGCAGACTCCGCAACAACCCCCTTATGGACAAATGCCAACCCACCCTATAATCCACAAAACCATCTGGTTATCCTCCGCTCACAAATACTTCTCAAAACATCTCAAATCCTATGTACCTTGGTCAAAACCAACCTCACATGAGAGGGCCCACGAGTTACAATTATCCACATAACCCAGTATTGGGCCCCACTGGTGTCCCTCTGCCACACCAGCATTACCCACAGGTTAACCGACAACTACCTTTTCTAGCCACCCTGGACCTTCTAGACTTGTCTCGGTTAATGAATGATCCCATTTATCATTCTCCGGTTTGGCCAGCCATTCCAACTAGACTTCCTTCTGATATCCCAAAATTTTATGGAAAGCCCGGAGAAGACCCAAACAACCACGTGATGAATTTCCATTTGTGGTGTTCATCCAACTCCCTCATGGACGATTCGATTCATTTGCGTCTTTTCCAACGAACACTTATGGGTTCCGCAGCGAAATGGTATATCAAATTACCACGTGCATCTTTTCACGATTTCAACTCCCTTGCCATGTCCTTCCTCACACATTTCCAACTACCCATTCGATACGAGACATGTACTGAACTATTAACCTCTCTTCGTCAGACAACTTCCATACATATCTCTGATCATATCCATGAATGGAGACGATGACGAAGGCTAATCAAAGCGATCATTCCTGACCAATTGCTAGCGGAATGGTTCACGAAATCACTATTACCCCAGATCGCTCGTGATGTTGCCATGGGTTGCGTGGTCACCGAGGAAGAATCCATCGCCCGGGCTCAGTACTTAGACTTAGTCTATTCACAATCCGGTACTCTATATGATTTGATACCGAATGCTACCCGTGCCTCTAATGACCCATCCAAACCATCGAATGCTTCGCATGCGGATGGAGTTATTAGCTCCGTCAAAACTCAATCTACTACCCAGTCTACTGGAACAATCCAGTGGCCTGCTTCCACAGCTACTCCCAGTTCGACTGCACCCTCTTCTACCCCACCTCAAACTCAGGTCTCTGATGTGAATGCGGTCCATTCAACCCCTTCACAACAGCTTGGGGGAAAGAAGAAAGCAAGAAACAAACCAAATAAGAACAACAACAATGAGCAACCCAAGACCCAACCGCAAACCCCTGCTGCCGGAAAACAACCACAACGAAAACCAAAATTCCCATGTCTCATTTGTGGTGACGATCACTACACTCGAGACTGCCCACATCACGATGAAGTGGCCAAACTTTTCAAAGGAAATTCACAACCCGCTGTGCTCACTAAGCCTTTTCCACAACAACAATCTTTGGTTGCACAAACCCCCACACTGGGGGGTAGCTCCAACCAACCCCATGATGAGGCCTCGACAAGTGCCCACATTTACATGTTTAACAAAATTAACCTAACAACTCGCTCCACGACATATGACACGCCAATTAAACTTGATAAGCCGAAGATCGCTAACGGTTCTGCATCAGACCCATTACCATCCTCCGCCAATCCTCCATCTGTTAGCCCTCCATTTGGGCCACTCCAGATTGAGAAACCATCTTTTGACTATATCCTATGCCCTCCTAAGAGTACCATCCGAAAATCTACATTCAATCCTAATTCACAGGCTGCCCAAAACTACAATATCGTAGAAGATTTGGCCCAAGCCCCGTGTGCCATGTCCGCCTTGGAAGTTCTACAACATTGTCCCAGCCAACGTAGAACACTCTTAACCGCTATTGGTGATTTTGATCCTGAGTCATCAAACTACCTCATGTTTAATCTGGATGATCATCAACCACGACTCTCCCACCAGCTAGCATTTTAAATCGATGTGGTTGTTCACAATCAACAAATCCACCGGACTATCCTAGATGAGGGAGCCTCCACCTATGTCATGTCCTTAGCCTGTTGGAAAGGCTTGAAATCACTTGCCCTTAACAAATCTGCTACCATGTTACGCGCCTTTGATGGACGAGGTTTTCATCCTCATGGACTATTGCAATCCTTAGCCATTCAGTTGGGCGGCAAAACTGTCACTGTTGACGTCAAGGTGGTCGATGCCCCTCTTGATTACAACCTACTACTTGGAAGAAGTTGGTTCTATGCGATGACTGTCGTTGCCTCGTCGGTGTTTCGATGTGTACAATTCCCCCATCAAGGCAAAATTGTCACCATTGATTAGCTTGATTTCTGCACACCCANTGGGAGACCACCCGGTTACGTATGAAAGCATTGGTGTTGGCTTATTGAAAGATTCTAGTCTCATGGGTACCTTCCCTACACCACTTCCACCTACTGCACATCATATTTCCGTCGTCAATATGATCTCGACTTTGCCTTATCAATCCTTGGAATCATTTGACCCCTGGATTGTACCTAGTCCTTTGGAATTCAATGTGCTCGGTGACACAATGCCATTGAGCCCAGCCGAGGCTGCATACGTATCCATTCAATCCGCCTCTCCCTTGTCGAACAATTCACATTCATTGGCACCCGATACTTATTCAGTGCCCTCTTGGTTACATTCCCTATCATCCCCCGTCGATTACATTTCCCATATTTTTCCTTCGGACAAATCTATCATGGAAATGATTAGCATCGACGATTTTCCATGGGATGACAACCACCATCGATCCTCTTTTCTTCCACCTTTGGAAGAAATCCAAGACATGCGATCTGTCTTCCCCCCTGATGTTACCGAAGCTCCGCAATCTCCTATCCTCACAACAAATACTCTCTCTGAGGGGAACATGGTTAACATCTCCACTACGGCCACGATTGACATCTCAATCAAAGAAGGTGTCATGGAAAACATGAACCTTGGTGCTAATTGCACACCCGACGAAGTGGTCTCTTACACCGCTTTATTCAAGGAATTCTGTGATGTCTTCGCATGGAGTTACGAGGAAACGCCAGGGATCGATCCTTCGATCGTCATACACGAAATCAAAACTTACCCTGACGTGAAACTGATTCGGAAAAAGCTTCGCCCGGTTCATCCCAAGAAATTCATAGCTATAAAGGTAGCAGTTGAAAAACTTCTAAAATCTGGCTTTATCTATCCTGTCCCTTTAACCAAATGGGTATCCAACCTTGTCCCGGTTACTAAGAAACAAGGGACCATCCATGTTTGCGTTGACTATCGAGATCTCAACAAAGCTTGTCCTAAGGACATCTACCCCATGCCCTTCATCGACCAAATCATCGACAACTACGCGGGAAGCGTAATCTTCTCTTTCATGGATGGCTTTTTTGGATATAACCAGATTGAAATCTTGCCTACAGATCAACACAAGACAACCTTCATCTGCCCTTGGGGAACTTTCGCCTACCGAAAGCTACCTTTTGGCCTTAAAAATGCTAGAGCCACTTTCCAGTGAGCCATGTTGTATGCTTTTCATGACATCAAACATATCGCAGAACCGTATCTTGACAATTTACCTGCACATTCGCTAAATCGATCCGATCACATTGATCACTTACGCGCAATTTTTTTGTGATGTAGATTCTACCATATTCGCCTGAACCCACACAAATGCATTTTCACTGTCGAATCTAGTCGACTCCTTGGTTTTATTGTCTCCAAAGATGGGATTAGGGTGGACCCCTTAAAGATCAAGGCCATCTTAGCCTTACCTCCACCCACCAATTTAACCCAACTCCAAAGTTTGCAAGGCAAAGCAAACTTTCTTTGTCATTTCATCTGCAATTATGCTGAGATCACTAAAGGATTTATGCGGTTACTGCAAAAGAATGTCCCTTTCATCTGGGATGATGCATCTCAACGGTCATTTGACGCTCTCAAGCACGCTTTGACCCATGCACCTTTGTTACATCCACCTGAATATACAAAGGATTATATCCTTTACTTGGTCGCTTCTACTTCCACCATAGCAATGGTGTTAGTCCAAGAAGACTCTAACGACGAAGAACATGTGATTTACTATCTGAGCAAGAGTTTATTTGGACATGAACTCAGATATTCGCATGTTGAGAAACTGGCTCTGGTAGCTGTCATTGCTGTCCAAAGGTTCTGCCATTACATCTTGTTACGCACCACCATGGTAATCGCAGACTCCAACCCCATGTACCACGTCCTGACACGTCAAGTACTTGGGGGAAAATATTCGAAATGGATTTTTATTCTTCAAGAATTCGATCTTGAGTTTACGAAGGCGAAAGCCAAAAAATCCTTGGTGTTTTCCGAGCTCATCTGTGCTTTCCCTCGTGCCGATGAAAACATCGAACCTAGAGATTCTCTACCCGATGAATCTCTCTTCCTCATCAGCACCTCTGATCCTTGGTACGGAGACATTCTCCTCTACCTTCAAACACAACGTTTTCAGCCCAACATCTCTCATGAAGAGCAACGACGCATTCATCACCACTCTCACCATTATGTCATCCTCGGCGACACTTTATATCGCTGTGGCATCGACACCACCCTTCGGCAGTGTTTGACTCACAAAGAGGCTGAACACATTTTGAACGATTGTCACCTTGGCGCCTGTGGCAGCCCCCTTTCCGGTATGGCCACAGCCCAAAAAATCCTACGTGCCGACTATTTTTGGCCCTCGATTTTTAAAGATTGTATCGAGGCTGTCAAGAAATGCCCACCCTGCCAAATATTTAACAAGAAGGAATGCACCCACCCTATGATGCTGCACCCAATTATCGCCATCGGCCCCTTTGCAAAACGGGGCATTGATTTCATGCAGTGTAAGCCTACCTCAGCCGGGGGGCACGGTTACATCATCGTCACCGTCGATTACTTCACCAAATGGGCTGAGGCTATGCCTACCTTCCTGAATGATGGCCGTACGACAACTCTATTCCTCTTCAATCACATCATAACTCGTTTTGGTGTACCACGTGCCATTGTCACTGACCACGGTGCACACTTCAAAAACCATATGATCAGCGAGTTACATGTAAAACTGGGTTTTCGCCACGAAAACTCATCCCCTTACTACCCTCAAGCGAATGGACAAGTTGAAGCTATCAACAAAGTCCTAAAAACCATGATCCAACGCATGGTAGGGGAAAACAAAACATCATGGCATCTACAACTGTTCTTCGCTCTCTGGGCTTATCGCACCTCTGTGAAAACTTCAACTGGATTCACTCCATTCCAGTTGGTCTATGGCATTGAAGCCGTCCTACCGATCAAGTGCGATATTCCATCACTCAAACTGAAAGTAGAACTCCTGCCCCATACTTCCGCCGAAAAAGAACGATTTTTGTACCTGTCCAAACTGGACGAAACGCGTCGCGATGCTGCTCTCGCCAATGAAGCACATCAAAAACGAATTAAAAGTCAATATGACAAATCCATCCACCCTCAAACTTTCGCAGAAGTAGATTTAGTCCTTGTTTATGACCAATCTCATGATAAATTGGGGACAGGAAAGTTAGAACCCATGTGGCACGGTCCCTACATCGTGAAGCATGTCCTACATAAAGGTGCCTACGAATTAGTTGATCACAACGAAATCTCCCTAGGAGAGCCTCGAAACGGGCTTTACCTTAAGAAGTACTATGCCTAGATCACCTAGCATTTGTACTTTGTACATTATTGTATTTAGTTTTGGTGTGTCTATTTTCTTTCGCGTGCTCGAGTCTTTACCGTTGCCACTCATGACTGTGCATGTGTTTTCATGCGCAGATGACGTCTTCCTTTCCTATCTTTTTTGGGTTCGCGGATGGCGCTAGCCGACATACCCGTAACATTGCTTCAGTAGCTTGGGTTATTTACCAATTTGACCAGGTGGTGAGTTCAGGAGGCATTTGTTTGGGACCAGCAACCAACAATATGGAAGAATATCATGCTGTCATTGGATTGTTGACCCAAGCTTACTCTCTAGGTATTTCTCGCATCATTATTTACTTAGACTCCCAACTGGTGGTTTGTCAACTCAACCATATCTACGCTATCCATAGTCCTATTCTGTTACGCCTACACTTACAAGTTCATCGTCTCAAACGAATGTTCGATTACATCGAATATAAACACATTCCGAGAGAACTTAATAGTGTTTCAGATTCATTAGAAAACTATATCATGGATCGGTATCTTGCCCACATATAAGATTGAAGGAAAGAAAAAATGTACATTGCATGTAAATTAAGACACATCACAGACATCATCATGTACAAATCACTGGCATAATAAAAACTTGAAACTGTATATATATATATATATATATATATATATATGGCGTGACTGAAATGTTTGTGTTACATCAAAAACTGTGTAAGAGAGCAAAATATTTGGGTCCATCCACCCATACAACATTGCCTGACAAGGCATACAAAAAAAAATAATCACGGGGAGACTCTAATCTCCCCACACTGCGTTGTGCTATGAGTAACATACTACTGCACTTACTACGTGCCTCAACAGAGAATTGATATTCTCTGGAACCCCTACAGTGTGCCGCTGCAGATGTAAAGGCACATCCCCCCTCCGCAGAGGAGGTATACCCATCGTAAGGCCTTGGCGGTTCCTCTCAACCTCCCGGAGACCCACCACCGATACTGTTGGGTCTGCTACGACTGGGGTGCCTCCACGATGCCCCGATACTGGTATATCCACTGGGTGCACTGCTCCCTTGTCTGCATGTTGGAAACAAAACATCTGTTAAAACTCTTTTACATACCCAAAAAATACATATACAGCAAAAAACATCAAAAAACAAAAAATTAGACAAGGTAAGGCTTAGTCTCATACCTGACTCGTCCCAATCTTCCCCCTTGGGAAAAATCAAGTCCATACTCCTGTAGAAGTCCACATCGACATACGGGAAGTCCTCAATCCAGAGGTACTGCCCCCTCAACCAGGAAAAGAAGTCACCAGTAAAGTGGAACTTTGACTCCGAAACTAGCCTCGGAGATAGGCTAGTCCACCTCTCCATTCTAGGCTCATCCACTGGTCATACTGCCAGTGCTATCTGAGGCTGCATCTGAGGGATGCGCTCTAGGAAGAACGAGACTAGAAACGAACCATAGCCGAACTGCTTTTGACCAGTCCTACACCGTGAGATTTGTTCCTTCACATTTCAAAGGAACACTGCACTCCAATTGAACAGTGTTGGCTCCAAACACTGAACACCATAGGCCACCTATGATCTTGATGCCAAATGAGCACTAGTACTTCCGGTCACACTTGTGATAGCAAATAGTATGGACCGGAGAGGCAGATCTCGTATATCCTTGATAGGGATCCTGCCCCCTACCAACCTCGCTCCTGGAACGCAGTGGCGTGCCAGATACACGTCCACCTGCTCAGGTAATGCCCTCTGCCCAGTGAAGGATATGGGGACCCCTCTTTTCTAGAGGCTGGTCAAAAAATACACATCTTCCAACTCAATGGTTAGGAGTTGTGTACCAATACGGAATCCCTGTTCCGCAACATCCCAAAGACCAATTATGTGCTCGAGTAATAGAATCTCTCTCTTCATTTTTGCAGTTTGAAGAACTTGAGTAAGCCACAGGCCTGCAAAGTAGACCACGTACAAGGACTTCATAGAGCGGCTAGATCATCCATCTCATGTTCCCTCTCTTTCCATTCAATCATGATTGCCAAAGATGCCTACAAAACAAAAACAAAAAAATCAAAAATTTCATTATTCCTCACGTTTTTGTATTTTCGGCGATTTTCAAAAGCATTTTAAAACATGAAACAAAGTTCCCATGTCATACAAAAGCAACCAATCATCCTTTTTGACCACCACATCCCTTAATATTTTCCAAACAATGATTAAAACGTGTTAAAAATGCAAAACGACTTAGGGGGCTGCGTGGGCAATTGGGGGGAATTTTATGAGTTTCTTTTTCTTAAAATGGTCGATCTAATCGATTGCAAGGGTGTGGACATCTCAACAGCCCTTCCCTAACACATTTTTGTAAAAGAATCCCCCCATTTTATTAATTTTAAAAAGAGGCCGATTTGGTTCAAAGAGGGGCGACCTAGGGATTTGTGTCTTAAGTAAATAATGCCATGAAAATCAACTTGAAACCATGCAATTCAAAGAGCAAAGGATGAACACCTACCTTTTTTGACCAGTAAGCGAAATGATCGATCGTAGCTTCGGCAGCGAGGAAAACAAGATTTTCTTCAAATTGAGATTCTCCAACAATCCAAAAATCCTTGCAAATGAAATGGTAAATGAGTTTTCAAATCAATTCTTATTTATAAAATT
The DNA here is from genome assembly GCA_009831015.1 of Picea engelmannii. Taxonomy (NCBI): domain Eukaryota; kingdom Viridiplantae; phylum Streptophyta; class Pinopsida; order Pinales; family Pinaceae; genus Picea; species Picea engelmannii. Next base: position 122,347 of record ML786782.1, on the reverse strand, counting down.
TCATTTTTTTATAAGGTATGGTCATTTTGGGTTTCTCTAATGATGTAAATGGCTTCACTAAACTCTAGTTTGTAGTTTCTGGCATCGCAGGTTTCCTGGCAGTTCTAATGAATCATTCAC
>ML786782.1:107280-117528 GCA_009831015.1 Picea engelmannii | reverse complement strand
ATCCATCAACTCGTCAATGCGTGGGATAGGGTACTGGTTTTTGATGGTTTTCTTGTTCAAGGATCGGTAATCAATGCACATCCTCATGGTGCCATCCTTCTTCAAAACTAAGACAACTGAGAAGCAAATGGGATGCTACTCGGTCTGATGTGTCCCATCGCCAACAATTCCTTGATTGCCTTCTCTATCTCATCCTTGAACCTCCTAGGATGATGATGGGGGGGTTGATCATAGGTTTGGTCCCCTCCGCTAACTCAATGGTGTGCTCAAACCCCCTGTCAGGTGGTCTCCTTGGTGGGATTGCCTCAAAGACCTGCTGATGTCATCCTAATAAATTCTTGATCTCTGTGTGGTATTGTTGTCGATCTTCTGAATCCTTCTGAGTAGTGATCAAGCATTCTGTGACATATGCTACCTCCACATATCTGAATATCCTCTCCATCCTCTTGGATGAAACTGTCCTAGGTGATCCTGTCTACATACCTCTTAGAACAACCTTCTTCCCATCCTGATCTGTGAATCCCATTTCCAAGGTTTGGTAGTTGGTAGTGATTTTTCCCAAGGTAATCATCCACTAAACTCCTAACACCACATCTATGTCCAATAGGTCAACCACATAAAATGTGTCTCTCACTGTGTAGTTTCTTAACTTCATCTCTAAGTTTGGAATTCTATCTAGACACTCCACTATGTGACCATCTGCTACCACAACATCAAACCCCTCAAACTCCTCTGTCTGAAGTGCCCATCTCGATACTAGTGAAGTGTCGATGAAGTTGTGGGTGGCCCCACCATCTATAAGGGCGATTTCCCATCACCCCTTAATAGTCCCTCTAATACTGAGGGTATCATACCTGGGAACACCGGAAAGGGTCGCTATGACTCCTCCCTTTGCTAGTTTCTTCCTGTTAGCCTACTCTAGTGGTTGTGGGACTACTGGAGGATGGGCTCCTACCAGTGTTGGTGGTCTACGGGGAAGTTGCTCCTTTGCTGGTGCTAACTCCTCCTCTGAACTAGTGGATCCACTTTTCTTCTCCTCCTCCTCACTGTCCACACTATTTGTTGCTACCTCAATATAATGAATCTCTCCCTTGCCCATGCACCTGTGGCCTGCGACCCAAGGATCTCTGTAGCTGAAGAAAAGCTTATTCCTCATAATATCTTGCCTAGTCTCATCATCCAACTTCTCCTCGCCCTTCCATTCTCTCTGGAATGGCTTCCTGTCTTGATCCCTCTGGGGCATAATTGGTTTGGAGAAATATTTAGTCTTTGGCACTGAGTCTGCTAGATCTCGAGTGTGAAGGATGGCATCCTGCAAAGTGGGAGGCTTGTATGCCTTTACCCGTCCTCTCAAAGGATCTGTGAGTCCTTCTGTGAATAGCATGATCAGCCTGGGTTCTGATATATCTGTCACTGCCACGGTTACCCGCTGAAACTCTATGATGAACGCCTCTACTATGCCAGTTTGTCTCAACTGGGCTATATCCCTGAAGTGTATCTCGGGATCCTTCCTATCAAAGCTATCCATGAGCCTACCTGTAAACTCCCTATAGGAGGTGATGTGACTGTGACCCAATGTCACCAGTCCATGATACCACCACTCATGTGCCTCACCCTCCAAGTGTAAGGTCGCGAAAATGATGGCCTCTGTCTCGGTCATCTGGTTGAGCTTGTAATACATGTCTAGCTTTTGTACCCAAGCTCTAGTGGTGTATTTGGATGATCTTTCGAAAGAAGGGATGGTGAGTTTCCCAACTTTTCAGATGAAATCGAGGTTATGCCCATGTTGTTGTTGTGGTCCTCCCCCCTCCTTCTCTTTGGGGTGGTTCCCGAGTCTGAGTCCAAAGTACTCGACTAAGGTCATGTCTTGATGGAAGTCATGACCCAATGCTGCATACTCCCTCCTATACTCTACAATGTTGTCGACATGAGTGGGTGGCCTTTGTGCTATTGGTGGCAGTGCTGCTACTGGGGGTGCCCTCTGGAAACTGGGAAACAAGGGTCTAGGAATCTTACTCACATAGGTGTATGTGTGAGAGGGTGACTAGGGTCTACTACTTGCTCCTGAGTTCTCCTATGATGCATGCAAGACTTGTGTATCTGGGGTGCCCACTCTAGCCAATCTATCAACCACCTATGCCAAGGACTGAGACATGGTTCGTTGACTAGCTAACATATCATTGATAACCTGCATGAAAGTTGCCTCTGGTTCTACAGGGGCCTTTCCACTACCCTCTAGTCGCTCATATATGTCTCCTAGCATCCTCTCTGCCTCGTGCTCAGTCTCACGCTCTGCCATTCTCTCTACTTCTCTGTGTGCCTCTTCCTCATCCTCTGAGCTAGGAGGAAAAGGGGGAAAATCAGGCCTATGTCTTCTTTCTTGATTCCTGTTGTAAGTGACATATTTGTCACCTATGTGTTCATGGCCCTCTGGGTCTTTTGCTGCACTCATTGTCTTTAGTCACAAGCTGGCAGGACTAAAGATTTGATACCACTGTAATGTTCCTGACTTGGCTAGTCTAGGAAACACTGCTAATGTGTGTGTAGGATCAAAGGTTTACAACATATAAATGATCATACAAATAATAAATGTGACAAAGGGATGAAAAGTTTATATTATGATATCTCTGTAGATTACAAAATGGTTGAATGCGGCTAAATAACTGACAATACTTGACTAGATAAACATACAAAGGATCTTAGCTAGAATATAAATAAGCAACTGCGGCTGAATAACAATACTTAGCTAGATCAAAAGACAAAAGGATCTTAGCCGGAATACAAATAAACAACTAAAAGATAATACCTGGAATATAGGAGCACTGCAGAATCAATGAAGAGTGATGGAAGAACTGGATGATCTTCTCGGTAACTAGGGTGTGTCTTTCAACACTGAAATCAGTCAACTTGTGTCTTCCTCCTGTAATACACTGAACTATCTCTCCTAAGATGCACCTCTTCTCCTCAATGACAAGTCATAATCTGCATAATGATGAATTAGGTCACTAACCCTTCCTTTATATCTTTCCAAAACCCTAAATCATGTTGAAACCCTAAATCACTGTTGAAACCCTAATTCACTCTTGACTTTTATTTTTAGCTCATAATGACTTAAAAGCATTGTTAACTCTTGTTAGCTCAATGTCACTTTCTGAATATAACACCTGTGACTGGAGTTACCTCTAGTAACCCTATTTACCCCTCTTTGGCCCTGACTATAGTATAACGAGGTGGTTTAGACCATTAAGCCTCCTCTTCTGGAGCTCCTATTTGGAAAGGGACATTACATTGATCAAGTTGTCAAGGAAATGCCCCTAGGAAAATCTCTTGGTCTAGACGGCTTCACAACAGACTTCTTCCACTACTATTGGGCAATGATCAGAGAAGAAGTATGGTAGGTGGTGGAGGAATCAAGAACCTCACGACAAGTCCACTCAGCCTTTAATGCCACCTTCCTCACACTCATCCAAAATGAGGTAAGGGTCATGAACCCCAAATAGTATAGACCTATTTCTCTCTATAATGTCATCTACACAATCATCACAAAGGTCATATCCATGCGTCTCAAAGCAATTCTGCATTTTATTATATCCAAAGAGTAGGCAAGCTATGTGGAAGGCAAGAAAATCATGGACAACATTATCCTAGCTCACGAGGTCATCCACTCACTCAAAATGACAAAGACCCCAGGTATTCTCATCAAAGTCGACCTCTCTAAATATTTTGATAGAATCAGTTGGAAGTACATGCACTCCCTCCTCGAAGCTTTTGGTTTCGACAATCACTGGGTAGCCTGGATCATGAGGGTCACCTCTTCAGCCTTTTTCTCTATCCTGATTAATGGTCTGCCCTCCCAGCCCTTCTCTCCCACTAGAGGAATTCGTCAAGGGGACCTCCTCCCCCCCTTCCTCTTTGTCATAATGACGGAAGGCCTGAGCTACTACCTTAAAGATTTTGTTTTGGAAGGATCCCTTAAAGGCCTTCCTTTGCACAATATTCAACCAACCACCTCTCACATCCAGTTTTTCGATGACACCATCCTCCTGAACACTCTGAATTCCCAGGAAGCCATTAAACTCAATTCTATCCTCATTGATTTTGCTGACGCTTCAGGAATGGCCTTAAACCTTGAAAAATCTAAGCTCTACTTCTTCAATGTTCTGATGGCTATCCAAAATCATATCTCCCACCTCTTGGGCATCCCCAAGAGCTCCCTTCCATCCAACTATCTATGGATTCTTCTCACAGGAGCGTCACTCGTAACATCTCCTGGGACATCCTGCTACTTTCCATCTCCAATAGACTCAACAATTGGACCTTCATACCTCTTAATCTTGCATCTAGGTTGGTGCTCCTAAAATCTATTCTTCAAGCCTTTCCAACCTACCTCTTCTCCACCTTAACAACCCCCCAGTCTGTCATCTGAGCCATTAGGAACATTCAACATGACTTCTTATGGAATGGGCATCACCCAAATAAGAAGTGGGCTCTGGTAGGTTGGGACAAGATATGAAAGCCTAAATATTTCAGGGGCCTAGGGATTAGGGACCCAGGGAAATTAAATCAAGTCATGGGGGGGGGGAAACTATGGTGGCGATGGCTCAAGCACCCCACATAACTCTGGGAAAAAATCTGGAAAAATAAATATGCTCCATCCACCAGAGAAGTGCAGCTAATCATATTCAATAATCAGATCCAGGGATCCAATTAATGAAACACGACTTGGAACAACAAACATCTAATTGAGAAGCATGCTTTCTAGGAGATCATAAATGGGGAACACTCACTATTATGGCAAGATTCTTGGAAACAACAACCACACTTAGCCACTCTTGAAGAGCTCACCCCCCTACATCAACTACTACTGCCTGAGGACTTCCAGTAGGGTAAAGGATCTATGGAGAATGAATGACAGGTACCCGCCATGGCGCACTTGGAAGACTGAACCACATGAACTTCACCTTCTTATGGAGACAGACCTACGGGCCTGGAAAGCTTGTGAAAATCAACGAAAAATCTCCATCAGAGATGGCCTGGACATTCTCAGATGGGGGCACTCCACAACCAACAAATTTTCGGTTAAAGAAACCTACTACTTACAGGGGAACTACCTGGAACAACCCAAAGAAAGCATCTGGGGTAAGATCCACAATTCAAAACTCTATCCTAAGGTGTCCACCTTCTTATGGCTCACAGTCCAAAACTGCATCCTCACCTGGGACAATCTTAGGAAACAGGGTTTCATAGGCCCCTCCATCTACTCCCTCTGTCAGCAACATGAAGAAATGATGGTGCATCTTTTCAACCATTGCCACTACAATGAGACAATTTGGGATTTGGGGACTCAAATAATGCACCACTCCAACAAAAATAGGGCCAACATCATCAACACTGTGAAAAATTGGGACTCGATCTCCTATAAAAACCCAATCCTGGATCACATCTGGCAGCTTCTATCAGGCTTCATCTTGTGGCAAATTTGGAAGGAAAGAAAGAATAGGATCTTCTGATTGACTACTTCCCCCCCCCAGCTCAATGTGGGAAAGAATCATGAACTTGATTCAAGAAATAATTAAGAGTAGGCAAAGGTCACAAGAGGACCTAAAGTGCAACATGAGCGGAATTCATATCCTTCAAAACTAGAAATTCAATCTTACTATCACAATAGAGAGCCTTGTGGCCAACCGATCAACTAGCAGCCCAAGCACCTGGTCCCCCCCACCAATGGGTTTCATTAAACTAAACTTTGATGGCCCTTCAAAAGGGAATCCTAGCCTGACAGGATTCAGTGCGGTCCTTAGAAACTCAGAAGGGGAAATTTTCCACTATGCAATAGGTTTTCTCATTTTCAATAGAAACAACATTGCTAAGCTCTAGAGCCTCCTCAGAGGAATCAAGACAACAACATACCAACACCTAAACAATATCATATTGGAGGGGGATTCCCAAATCATCATTCATCTCATAATCAAAATTATTCATGGGGCTCACCCCCTGGAAGTCTCCCCCAGTTGGAGACTTTCAAGACTCCTGGAAGAGTTTGGATCCCTCTTACAGCCCAACATCACCATCATCCCCTCACATGTGAAAAGGGAGGCAAATGAAGTAGCTAATTGTCTGGAAAATGAAGGGGTAGCTTACACAACAGAGATGACTCACTGGAATGCACAAACCTCTCCCCGCTCCGAGCTCTCAGACCGATGCCTGGACCTGGCCAAGAACGATTATCCAACCCTGAATGGGGTGCCACGAAGCACAGGGCAACCACGTAGCCTAGCCTAGACCCTGTCCTTTAATATGGCAAGTCAGCTCCCCTCCCCTCACCATTAAATGGGAGAAAGCCATAAATGCCCGTCAAGCAGCAAAGGACAGATCCCTCGCATGAGAAAAATGGCAATAATGAAATATAGTAGATGGGGGACATCCGATGCAGCGGTCATGTCGAACCTCTGCGTTATTATCCAGTGAAGCAGAGAATGGAGACATTTCACCTTGGCATTCCACTAGCCGAGAAGCTCTGAGCACTGGTGCAACTACCATAGGGCTTCCATCACTCTCACCTTGCTCATAGGCACCCTCCTTTTCTTTTCCATGCCGAGGGAAAGAGGTAGGCCAATTTTCACCCTACTTCCTAGCATTGAATGTTGTGTGGCATCGTTTATAGGCCATTGGATTCAAATTCGATGACCTAAACATCACGCCACACAACATTCAATGCTGGGAAGCAGGGTGAAAATTGGCCTCCCACTCATGACTAACTAGAGTTGTATGCAACTGCGGCAGCAACAAAGAGGTCAAAAATGCTGCAAGACCAACTGCATCATAAAATTGGGGCTGGTATAACCAGATAGATGAATGGAGTGGATGATAAAGATGGCTGTTGGGAAGTATACATACAAATCCATAGAGCAATGCACAAATGACAGTGCAAGTTCAAGACATCCATTAAAGTGGGGCAGGTCTGCAGGCTGAATGACAAACAAAACCCTCTGGTGGGCCTGAGCCTATATGATCCTCTATCTTCGGTCGGTGCGGTGGGCGTTGCTTCTCTTTCATTGTCTCTAGATAGTAGACAGATTCCAGGGCTTCAAATTTGAAAGTATTCCATTTTTCTGTTTTTTTCGTGCTCTTTTTTTGCTGACTATTTTTTTTGGAGAATGTATTTTGTTACAGTTATTCAAATAATCCTTTTCATCTTTTATATACTGAATAAAAAAAATTGTATTTTAGTCTGTATCATTCACTGTCATGAGGAAAATGATGAGGTGAAACATTTTTTTTCTGTTTTCTTTTTACTTTTCTGGTCACTGAATTTTCACTCATTTGTATCTTTTTTGATCACTGATTATGATTACTCAATCATAAGATGATACATTTTTGGGGGTTTATTTCCTTTTAATGACTAAATATGATTACCCTATAAACAAATCTGATATTTTCGTATTGTGCAGTTCGAGCTCTTCGTGGTTGTTCACTGGTTTGTTGTTCTTCAACTTTGCAAGTTGTTGGACCTGTTGTTGCAGTTTGCAGTTTTTGGGGCTGAGCTCTTGTCATCCTTTGTTGATAGGTAAGTTTCCCTGTTGCTGTTGTTTTTCAATGGTGGGAGTCCCTGCCTTGAAATTCTATTGTAGACCATCTTTGTTTGTGCTCTTGGTTTCTGTTCCTGGAAAGCATGCGTCTTCATATGCGGGTTGTCACGTCCATAGATTTTCCAAAAATTGCAATGCAGAGGGATTTACGAAAAGTAGTTGGGAGCTATCAGAAGAGGGAACCATCGGGTGGGGTGTAGACGTAGGGTATGCTTTTATTCTATGGGTCGAAAAACTGCGTCTACCTGTTCTCTTTCTGCTGAGTAAAGTTATGGTTTTATTTATTTGCGTTCTTTCTCCTATCTGGTTCAATTTCCATTGTCGATTTGTTTTCTTCTCATATGCTATGGGGACTAGGGGGGATTCAAGTTGAGAAGAAGAAGGTCGAAAGATACATACGGGGATTTGGTACCCTATTTTGTTTTCCTTTTTTATTTTGCAACCTCTTATTTTTTTTCCTTGCTTTTCTCTGTTTTCATAGAAACTGAAAGTATGTAGAAAATAGCTTGAAAATGACAGTTGAAGAGATGAAAGAAGTAATAGTTGTTGATTCGTATGAAATAGATACACAATCCATTATACTTGACAACATTGATGTGGTTTTGCATAGAAATGGGCTTTTTAGTTTGGATGCATTCTTGTATACTGTTGGGGATTTCCTTTTTGATGCATTCCAGGTTCTATTGCATTTCCGCTATTCGTCGACCGAGTTGCACAATGGATTGATAGATTATTTATTGACCTATTTAAAAAATGGCGATGCTGAGGCTTTACAGTCATATGAGTATGAGCTGGAATCTAATTTTCTTCAGCAGTTGCATGGAATACATGATGTCTCTACGTATTTTTCAAGGATGTGGTTGTCTGCATCTCTAGTTTTGCCTGCACATGAGAGGGGACTTTGGGGAAATACATTTTGTATACGGTGCCTATCTAACTGGTTGAATATTTAGTTGGCATATGGTCATTGACAATAAAAACAAGATATCTACTATTCAACAAAACTGCATCTGACAATCCATATTGCATATTGTTCCATGATGCCAATGCCCTCAGTGGCCATTATGAACCATTGTTGTACATAAAAATTTCCATATGCAATATAGAAGGTCCTCATATTTACTTATCCATTATTTGCAAGGACCTTCAATCACAATGGAAACAAATTTTGCATGGCATAGATTTCCATGGTTTACAGCTGGCAACAAACGTTGTGTCTAGTTGTGGAGATAGTCTGTTCAATGCAATTTGTTGTTTGGTGGCATTGGGGTTCAATGTTCAGTCGCTGCGACTTTACATTGTACAATCATTTTTCAATGCAATTATAGGCGGCAACCAACAGGCTTTTAGGTCCGTCCATCAACACCTTTGCCCATTTCTTGTAGAAAATATGTCGGTAGTTGGAAGTTGGCAAGAATACCTTGTGAACATGGAGCTTCCATATGAAAAATGGAATATGGAGGGTTGCAGATTCTGTTTGCAATGGTTGTCTATGATATTCAGGGTGAATATCCAGGTGTGGTCGCCCTTGCCAGATGGTATTGTCCATTCTTGGGTTATCGATTCAAATTACGATCGAACAATTGACATCCTCTCGTTGAAAACAGATACAACACATATCCATTATGAACCTTTGCTTGAACATATCGATAGTTCAGGGTTGACTGTCCATGCCATCCAAATGACATCAAATCTGCATAGGCATGGAATCCTTTTAGTGAAAATGAAACTCCTCTCGGTTGTGATATGGGCAGACAGGGCTTGAACAAAAAAAACATGCATAAAATTCATGACAGTTGTGATGAGGCCATAGAGAGCTTAAACAAAAAATGTAGAGTAAGTTATCACAATTTGAAAAAAATTATTTGTCAAATTTATCTAACTTGTGATAAGGCCATAGAGGATTTGAACAAAAAACGTAAACTAGTTTCTCAGAATATGGGTGAGAGTGAAATTCATCCCAGTTTCCACCAGCTCATCCTACCCTTGGGCAAGAAATGTAGAGTAAGTTACCACAACTTGAAAAAGGTCATGCACGAGAGAAAAAAATACATTGCTACACTTCCTTTTAAAGAGAAACTCACATATCACAATGTAAATAAATTTTTTCATGCAGAACAGAACATAAACAAGTGTGATCACATATCCCAGAATGGTCATGCAACTGTGCTAGTTCGTGGTCTACAAGAAACACCATGCAATAGTAGCAATGAAAACCAGGAAACAGTTTCTACTCAAACTTCCTTATGAAAGAAAAATGCAAGACAGACCTACATGAAACAAATGAAAGACACTCCTTCCATTGCATGTGCAATTTGTGAAAAAATGAATTTAAAAAAAAATAGTAAGTCTTTCATGCCTAATTTGCAAGCAGAATACCTCTGCTTGACAGTGCACGATAAACCATTTTCTAGTGGGAAAGTTTTTCTTCCATGCAAATGATCGCTTGAAAATGGAAAAATGTCACAGTTTGCAACCTGTTAAGTACCAAATACCTGAATACAAAATATCACAATAGATCCAAAGATATATGAATACAATCACCACACAAGATCTATGCAACCATATAGAAAACCACATCTTTATTATAGAAACCCTTGAGGTAGGGCAACACCATACAATGGATCCTATTATGGAAGGGATCCTCTCCTGTTCACTT
>ML786782.1:91701-103097 GCA_009831015.1 Picea engelmannii | reverse complement strand
TTATGTGTAAAATTTGCAGAAAAGGGTTGTAGATCTGAGTTCCTCTCAGAAAAACACCCAATTTGAAAAAAAAAATCGTTCGAAACGGAGTCTGGAAGGTCAAGATATTGAGGTTTTAAAATCTGCAAATTTCAGGGTTTTTTCTGCGGATATTATTGTAACAGAGCGTTGCTCGATTAGAGGTTGCCCCCTCGAAGAGGCCTGTGAACATTGCTATCTGAATCAAGTGCTATTTCTGTTCCAGTGCTATTTCTGTTGCTATTTCATATATCGTTTCTGTGTATTGAGAAGATTATGCTGGATATTTTACTGTTATTCTGTTATTTCTAGCATTTCGTTTATGTTCTGCATATTTTATATATCTGGTATCTTTGCAAGCAGAATACCTCCGCTTGACAGTGCACGATAAACCATTTTCTAGTGGGAAAGTTTTTCTTCCATGCAAACGATCGCTTGAAAATGGAAAAATGTCACAGTTTGCAACCCCTGACCAAATAAGATGTAATACACCACTAACATATGTAAGTTCACTTACGAAACTTGAGGAGAGACTTGTGTCTCTGTGAATTTCATTTTCTCAAACCAGACCTTGGGGCTATAAACGACACCATACGGGCTTAACAAGATCAATTATTAATGTGCCTGTTCAACTAGATCTTGTGCAAAAAGCGTTGCCACAATTCATTAACAATACAATTGCAATCGTTGTGGCTCTGAAAAGATGCTTGGGATACAAAAATTCCTATCAGATAGGAAAAATGCGTGTGCATGTTGTTATGAAAGCATTAAAGGAATTATGTTCCAGGGCCCTGTACAAAGCAGAGAACATTTGTATAAATGGAAAATATAACAATGTTCTCGCAAAAGAACATGAAAACTCTGCAGACACTCTTGAAAATCCTAGTGATTTTGATACAAGTGATAAATCAGAGAATGAAACACCTGTTGAAACATTGGTGCATGGATTCATTGATTCACAGTGCATTCGTGACTTGCAAGACAAAATTTTTGAAATTGCACCTGTCGAGGGGCAACGTCCACTTGGAATATTCAAGGAAAAATTTGATGAGAAAATGAAATTTCCAACACTTTTCTATGGAGATCCACATGGCACTGATATTACAGAATGATTCAGTTATCATAAAATAGTTCAATGGGAGATGCTACATTCAAGCGGTTACTTCTCCTATCACATAACAAATTTGTTTTTCAAAACAATGCGCATAATAATAGAGCAAGTTTTGTCATGCATGTGGGTTTGAATAAGAAAAAGGCTAGTTACAAGGAAGAAAGTTGTTGGCCAAGGATGTGAAGTACAAAGTAAACCTAGAAAAAATTATGAAATCTGAAATTGGATACAAAGATTTCAAAAACATCCGCACCTCTCCTGACTATTTGCAACAAAACAAAAAAATAAAATTGCAATGATCCAGAAATTGGGCCCGCCAACATTTTTTGTCACATTTACAAGTGCAGAGCATTGCTGGGATCCGATCCACTGGTGGTTGTCGCGTCTAACTTGCATAGGAACAAGAAACATAAAAAATAAATCGATACACTGGAAAATAATGACATTGACTACCTCATAAGAAAAGACCCGGTGACATGTACTCGCTACTATAGACATAGAATAAATGCTTTGAGACAATTGACATGCCATGATGAAATGTTTTTCGGAAAAATATCGGACTACTTTTTTGTGACTGAATTCCAGAATAGGGGAAATGAACATGACCACGCACTGTTGTGGATAGAGGGTGCACTTGTCTATGGAGCTGATAACAATTCAGAGATCGAACAATTTGTGGATAAATACATAACATGCAACACAGATCATTTGGATCCAGAACCTGCGAAAGTCCATAGACATTACCATACAAGAAGTTGTAGAAAACGAAAAAACTTGCATTGCAGATACAACTTTCATGTGCCACCAATGAGAGCTACTATAATCATAGAGCCAGTTAGTTTAGAGGAAAATGTTGTTGTTGAGAAATCTAAATCCTTTTTTGCATTTCTAGAACAAGGAGGATTTGACAAAATGATGAGCTTTGATGCCTTACTGACACATGTAAATCTATCATAAGATGAGTACATCCAAGCAATACAATGTACGCTTAGGCAACCAACACTTTTCCTTAAACAAAAAATCTCCCATATTTGGAACAATAATTTCTCCAAGGACATGCCAGTTATGTGGAAACAAAATATAGATGCGTAGTATGTGCTGAATGCATATGCTGCAACATCGTACTGTACCTCATATATGACGAAGATTGACAAATCTATGACAAGTGCATTCATAAAAATATGCAAAGAACATGAAAGAAGTCATATTGATGCCATACAAATGATACGCACATTTGACAATACATTTCTTAATCTTCAATAAATGTATGCTCAACAAGCAGTTCACATTGCACTTTCCTTGCCCCTCACTTGTAGTTCAAGAAAATGTGTCTTCATAAACACATCTCCACTTGAAAAACACACATTTGTGCTTAAACCATTGGTTTTGCTACAACAAGAGCCTGACAATTCAGAGGACGTGGTATGTCGCTCTATTATTGATTATTACATGCAGTGTCCATCTCCTATTAGGCATATCTTCTTAGCAGAATTCGTATCACATTACAAAAAAAATGGTGCACCCATATCAAAAAGAAAAAAACCCTTTGTGATACGATTTGTCAAATACAATAAACGTTGTGACTATGAAAACTATTGTAGAGAAAAACTGTTGTTGTACATTTAGTTCGATGAAAACGAAGACACTTTGATACATAACTTCTCTACATGGGAGGTTGTGTATGTTGTGTCTGAGAGTATAGTGCACATCAATAAAGCTAGATTTACCTACAATGTTAGTCCAACATGGGACAATCTAGAAGTTGCACTTAATGACCTAGAAAACCTTGGTGATCATGATGAGACATTCAGAAACACAAAAACAACCACAACTCCTTCCGAGTCCTATGACTTACAAGCAGATTTGCCTCGTCCTCTAGTGGCTGGAAGTGAAAAATGTATCAATATTGGTTTTCAAGTTACAAAACATCCTTTCCTAATTGAAAATAATGAATAACACAAAATAAGATGTTTGTTGAATCGTGAACAAAAAAAATTCTAAAGGACATTTCTCTTAAAAAATTCTTGAACATGAACAGTCATGTGCACATGTTCCTTACAGGTGGAGTAGAAACAAGAAATACATTCACAGTGAAAGCATTGTTCCAAATGCTTATACGAATCTATGATTCAAACAATTCCTCTGATCCTATGAAACCAAAGGGCCTAATAGTTGCATACACAAGAAAATATGCATACAATGTTGGTGGAACAACAATCCACTTTACATTTTTAATGTCTTTTAACAAGTCACAATTTCTTCCACTTAGCAAAGAAATTTTGGATACATTATCTAAGATTTATGAGGAACTCCAACCTGTCTTTATAGATGAAGAATCTTTGATTAGGAGTCGGTTCTTGTATTCCATTGACAACCGACTAAGAAGCATAGAACATGTGCATACAAAATACTTTGAAGACATTGACATGATATTCTGTGGGGATCTTTACCAAACATAGCCCATCCAAGATTCTTTGATATTTGAATAACCTACCGTTAACATGGAAATAGTCACCCATGACTTTTGGAGAGACAATATTAAATTCTTTGAGTTTCATACTACAATGCGCCAGACAGATGAAACATTCATTGCAATTCTGAATAGAATGCGCACAAATAGCCAAACATATGATGACTTTACCTATATAAATTTGAGGTGTTTATGGCCTGCACCAACACACTCAATGTTCCCTTACCTATTCTACAAAAATAAGAATGTTGTAAAGCATAACAATCACATGTTGTATCTCATTCCTGACATTGATATCATCATCAATTCGATTGACCTGGAAGAAGACAACCATGTAAATGTGCCATGTCATGAACATTCAGTGACTTTGCCTTTGTAGTTTGTCCTCAAATTAGAAATACTGGTTGAAATATATGACTGCAACTATGATTCACAGGATGGCTTGGTGAATGGTGCAGATGGAATACTGAAAGGCTATACAAAGACATAAAGAGTGGATATCCTTTGGATTAAGTTCCATGAACCTCATATAGGCAAGCGACTAGCAAGTAAGTTGTCTTATCTATATAATTCAAAAACTGGAAGCAATTGGACACCTATTTTGTGAATATCGAAGCCAGTATCGACATCGACAAAGACAGGTCGACTGAAGATTTGAAAATAGTTTCTAATTAAACTTGCATGTGCACGTACCGTCCACATATCACAAGGACTAACACTTGATAATGTTGCATTTCAGCCTACTGGAATTCACATACATGGACTTGTATACACAACACTGTCCCATGTCAGAAGCATAGACTCCTTGTATTTACTAAGTCCTCTCACAAAAGATAACTTCAAAGTGAAACAAAAAGTTGATATTGAAATGGAACGACTCAAGACCACCAAAAAATGGAAACTGCATTATGATTACCAATCCATACAAACAAATTCATTTATATCAATTCTCTTGCTTAACACACACAACTTAAATGCACACATGGATGATATTCTGAATGAATATGATATAATGCAAACCGATATTCTTTGCTTACAGGAAACACACATGACATTATGCATGAAGAATGAACAATTCTCAAATCACAATTGCATATCAAGTTAGATTACACACGGGGTGATGATACTGGTGAAAAAACATGTACCAATTTTGGACCATATACATATTGAAGAAAAAAAAGTTGAACTGGTGCTTGCAAATTGTTTTTTCCATGAAACAAAAATTGCAATACTGAATCTGTATGTTGCTCCCCATGCGGCATTCTCCAGCATAGTGCATTTTATTTCCAATGCATTGGGCCATTTCCCTCTGAACGGACCCATTATACTTGTAGGAGACTTCAATATTGTCATGCTACAAAATACTGGCAGAACAAAAGAATTGGAAAACTACATGTGTAAATATAGTCTCTGCTTTCTTTTCAAGAATACAGACCATCTACAAAACACACTTATTGACCATGTCTGGTCCAATGTACCCATTCCTCAATATAGTATGTTTGTCTTAGACACATATTGGTCTGATCACGATACAA
Source organism: Picea engelmannii (assembly GCA_009831015.1). Taxonomy (NCBI): domain Eukaryota; kingdom Viridiplantae; phylum Streptophyta; class Pinopsida; order Pinales; family Pinaceae; genus Picea; species Picea engelmannii. The sequence goes on along the minus strand of ML786782.1, from coordinate 97,963 downwards.
TTGTTATTGCACTTGAATTATGACATATACATCAAACTTATTGCAAACTCATATTTCAATGTTTCAAAGAATATCTGTATCCCTGATTTCTACACATATCGTCTTGGTGAGCATACAGATCGTGTTCTACTTGAATTATAAAATATACATTGTGCAAAAAAAAAAAAGATACATCCTCCCAAAAACTATTTGTGACTCTATTCATCTTATTACGCCGATAGGCGTCCCCCCTATGGGAATTGATGGATTAATTAACCTTTTAATCATAAATGTTAATCTTATGGCTAACAATGAAAGATACTGGCATATTCTTCGTCGTCGTCTCAAATCAATGAATGAGATTTAATTTCATAACTTCCTTGCATTTATGAAAGCGTACGTTTTCCTTGTTTACTTTTTCACATTTACTTAATATGATTAAGAAATTACTGCCCTAACCATTGATTGCCACGTTTAATTGATTAAGCAGAATTAATATGTAAAGACCGCTTCCTTTCCACATTCATTATTTAACTCGGATTAACAGTAAACACGATTTTATGAATGTCAAGAGTTGGATGTGAAGCATTGGATGTGGATAACACGTTTCATATTTGGACAGGTTTAAGTTGCGGTGGGTGTAATGGTAACAGGTATCATATTTGGACAGGTTTGAGTTGCGGCGGGCGTTTGTTGGCATGCGAAACATGAAATGGCGTTTTGCATATTGGTTGCCACGTTCATCAAAATGAGATCAACGATTCAAAGACTCGACGTGGAATGGCCTGATGCCTGCGTTTCCAGGTGGACAATGGCGGGTTTCAATTTAAATTAACTTGCGTTACTAGACAGACAGTCGTGGAGTGTCGATTGCATTTCAATTTCAAATATCACATGCGAACCGTGGAATGGCCTGAGGCCTTGTACCTTCAGATTGGTTTTTTCAACCTCAATCTATCTCATAGGAATTAAAAATTCTATTCACACTCCAAGGAAATTTAATTCCTCGGAAAATCCTGCCGGATGGGCTGGTGTCAATCACATACGTTTGAGGCATGCATGAGGCAACGTGGTCGCATTAACTCATCCCATGTATCTATTTTCCAGGTTTCAGTCATCCCAAGTATTTATTTGCCAGGTTCATTACTTGGATATTGCATGTTTGATTCTTGCTGGCGCTAATATGAAATCTGAAACCTGAAATAATTGATGCGCTCATAGCACAATATTCTGTATTCTATCTATGCCAATCATAAATTCATTCTTTACTGTGCATGTGTTTTCTTTACTAAGTGGAATATGTCCTGCTGCAAGGAAGCACACCCCGATGGCGAATCTGGGTGTTGTCTTGTTCATGGCCACAGTAGTCCACTTGCCCGCGAGTGGCCCAGGAGAAGCCTCTTCCAGCAGGAATTGTCAGCGAGTGGCCCAGGAGAAGCCTCTTCCAGCAGGAATTGTCAGGTCTTATGCAATCGTCTGAGAAAAATTGTACACTGGTGTCCAGAGATTCACTTTTCCCACTCTGAAGAACTCATCTCGAACAAAGAGTGAAGAACTCTTGGAAAAACTCTATACACCTACTCCTACTCCACCAAGGGAGGTCGGGGAGAATGGGGCCAAGTAATAGTAAAGGGGCAATGAAGGGAGATAAACCGGTCGTTAATTAGAAGAAATCATAGATTTTTATTGTTCGAGCCATAGTATTTCATTTAAATTATAAATCTTTCCCTATGAATTCCTGCAGGTTATACTCTTAGTAATATATTTAACAAAATGGATTTTCCAAGCATAAACAAATGGTCATTGTACTAGAAGATGAATTTGATTGAAAAGAGATGGAAAATATTAGTTTGGTTAGTGTGTTGGGAATGATATGTCTGATTATATTGAATAGAAGTTACAAAACATCTGTATCGTTTGAACAAGAGGATTCGCATAGCTTGAAAAAACATCTGGAAGTTAAGGAACGAAATAGTTTGAAAAAGCATCTGTATCGTTTGAACAAGAGGATTCGCATAGCTTGAAAAAGCATCTGGAAGTTAAGGAACGAAATAGTTTGAAAAAGCATCTGTATCGTTTGAACAAGAGGATTCGCTTGTCTTGCAAGTAACATGTATATGATATAATATATCTCATCTGCAACTCGGATGATGTTTGTCCTTTCTAATGGTCAAAATAAATAATTTTTCACTCTGAACATCAAGAAGAAAAAATGGAATCGTGTTAAAGCCCCTTAAAACATGCAACAACTTTTAAACGAGGAAGAATCACGCCACCTTAATAAAATTTTAGCTAAACCTAAATTGCACTGGAACTTTAGTTCTGAGTAGATATATCAAGAGAATGCAGTGGTCGTGGCATTGTTGGTGCTACAGAAAGAAGAAAAGAAGAAAAGAGTTGAGTTGCGGTTCATATGCTTGTAGGCCTGACTGGTCGAAAGAAGAAAAGTGGGATGAGAGACATCCCAGAACTGATGAGGAACAATAGTTGAAGAAACTGTTGTCTGCAACAATGTAGTGTTCGGATACTGGTGTTTGTGAATCTCACAAGCTGATTCAAGAGGATGGTGCACAGAACTACACCAACGTATCCTCGAGCCAAAACCCTATCTGACGTAGAATAGGGTTTTCACCCTAATAAGACAAATTGCTAGGTTTTTTTCATTCATATATTAACAGAACTACACCAATGTATCCTGGAGGCAAAACCCTATCTAACCTAGAATCTTTATAGCACACGATTGCCCATTAGGGTTTTCACCCGAATAGGACAAATTGCATGTTGTTTTATTCGGAAAGGAGTTGGTTAATAATTGGACAGATTATTGTTTTTGGGTTGAATTCATATTTATTGCATACATAAAGTTTGTTGGGTTATTTTCTTTAAAATTATTACAACCAAATGGACTAAAATCCTTCAACCGCAGAAATTAGAATATATATATATATATATATATATTAAGTAAAATTCCTACTCGATCTAAAAAAAGATTCAAGACAAGAAATTTTAGATATTAAAGTAGTGTATAACTAAATTAAAGACGAAGAGTAAGCGAGGATTCATACAGTGCGTGAGAAGAAAACTTGGGATTGGTATCATGATTTAAGCACCTAATTTTGTCCAAAAATATATTTTTTATTTATTTATAAATTATAATTTAAATAATACAAATGATGATTTTATTATTTTTAATTAGAATTTTGTCCAATATGTTTTTGAAAATATATTTTTTATTTATTTTTATTTAAATCAATCTTTTATTTTTATATATAGATATGATATTTTTTATTTACTTTAATTAAAATCAATATTTCATTTACTATATATGATAAATTAATAATTAATGATTATTAAATAATAATAATAGTTAACTATATTATTAGTTATTATGAACCTACATAATTAGTTATATTATACAAAGGGTGTTATAAGACATCCATTTATTTTAATGATTAGAAAATATGGTTTCATGAGTGTGTGGAATTTATTCTCTTTAGTATAGGGGTTTTAATAAACGTCTTATATGTGTGTGTCTCTGGAATTTAATGAAAGTTTCGTATGGGTGGGAGACTTATTTAGAACAACTAAAAATCATTATTTGTAAAGTTACAGATGGTTTTTTATTAATGTATTTAGAACAAGTATAATACATCACATGAGTTCAAAGTTGCTATCTTTTTGACAAATGAAACACTTTGTTATATTTTCTTCAAAAACATGGAGAAAAATTTATTTCCATAATGTGTGGAACATGAACCAACCTTGTCATGTGACAAACATAACCCAATGTTGTAATATAAAAAGTAAAGTCAAAGTTGCAATATGAGTAACATAGTATTGTTGCAATGTGACCATCATAGACCTATTGTCGCAATCTGATGAACATATCCCCATCATAGCTCCGTCGTCATTGTCACATTTTGACAAACATAGTAACATAGCAAGGTTATGAACCTAGCCTTATTTCCAGAGTGTGACAACCATAGCTTTGTCGTCGCAAAGTGACGAAAATTTACTATTGTCACAATGTGATGTGAAAAAAATATCCTAACATCATAATGTGTGAAAGATTTCAAAATGTCGCAATATGAAAAACATATGCCTCATTGTCACAATGTGACACAAATATCCTAATGTCATAATGTGAGAAACATTTTTAAATTTCGCAATATGACAAACATAACTCATTGTCCCAATGTGACATAAACAACCTAATGTCACAATGTCACAAACATAGCCCAACATTGCAATGAGATGACAATTCCTTGACGTTGCAATGTGACAAACATAACCCAGTGTCAAAATGTAATAAACCTATTCTAATTCTATAGTGTGATAAGAAAAAATGCTATGTTGCAATGTGATGACCATAACCTTATGATGTGATGTGACGAACAAAACTTGATGTCACAATCTAACAAATAAAACCTTATCAACATTGAAATGCGACAATAAACCATGGCTAACCACAATAAACATGGCCCAACATGGTTAACCATAATCAACATGGTCTCGATGTCGTAATGTGTCAAACATTTCCTAACGTTGCAATGTGACGAACATATGCGAACGATCCAATGCAACGAACATTGCCCTATCATGACAATTTAACAAAATAGCCTCATAGTAATGTGATGAAAATAGTAATGTTGAAATGTGACCAACATATACGAACATCATAATGTGATGATGATAACCTTGTCGTTGCAGTGTGATGAACATATCCCTATCATCATAAGGTGATGAACATAACCCTAACATCGCAAACATAGTAATTTCATAATGTGACAAACATATACAGATGTTGCAATGTGATGGACATATCCCTTTCGTCGCAATGTGATGAAAAAAAGGATGTCATGATGTGACAAACATAGTAACGTCAAAATGTGTTGAAAATATCTTGACATTGCAATGTGATGAACATAGCCTTGTTATCATAATTTGATAAACATATCCCTTTCATTGCAATGTGATGAACATATATATGTCATTGCAAACATAGTAATGTCACAATGTGACAAACATATACACACATTGCAATGTAATGAATATATCCCTGTCATCGCAATGGGATGAACATAAATGGATATCAAAATATGTCTAATGTAGTAACGCTGAAATGTGATGAACATATGCACACGTTGCAATGTGATGAACCTTACCTTGTTAGAATCTTATGAAGATAGTCGTGTCATGGCATTGTGTTGAACATATCCATGTCATCGCAAACATAGTAATGTGACAAACATATATAGACGTCACAATGTGATGAAGACAACCCTTTCATCGCAGTGTGATGAACAAAATTAGATGTTGTAATGTGATAAACATAATAATGTCAGAATGTGACAAACATATATGGACGTCACAATCTGAAGAACATAGCCTTGTTGTCACAATGTGATGAACCTAGCCCTGTCATTGCGTAATGTGCCAAACATTTTCAAATGTCGCAATGTGACGAATATAACGTCTTCTCACAATGTAATGTGCAAAACCCATTGTCACAATGTGACAAACATAACCCTACATTGCAATGAAATGAATATTTTCTAATGTTGCAATGTGATGAACATAACCCACTTTGATATGTGACGTTCATGTTCATACCTCATTATGTTACAAAACTCTTTCCTTTGTGACAATGCAATGAACTTTATGACGTCTCAATGATATGCACATAGACTTGTCATAACTATATGACGAAGCATAGCACCACGGTGTGATATACGTGCATATTCTGATGTCACAGTGTGACAAACATTTCCAAACGTCGCAATGTGACGAACATAAGCCCTTATTGCTATGTTATGCATAGAACCTAATGTCGCAATGTGACGTAGTAACGCCTAGCAACACAATGTGACGTCCCAATGTGACAAACATTTACAAATGTCGCAATGTGACGAACATAACCCCTTGTTGCTATGTGATGCATAGAACCTAATGTGACAGGCATAGCCCAACATTGCAATGACATACATACCCCAATATTACCTTCATACAATAAGTTATACATTAATGTTTTAATACTTTAATTAATAAATTACATTAATTTTTCAATTATTTAATACATTTAATACTTGTATTTATTATTTTATACATTAATTTAAATATCATTGATGTATTATTTAATTAATACATTAGTACATTAATGTATTATTCTATCAATGTATTAATACATTATTAATATTTTTTTAATTAACCCGTTACATTAATACATCACATTATACATTAGCACATTGATACATTAATACATTAATAAATTAATTTATTTACA
>ML786782.1:59475-77361 GCA_009831015.1 Picea engelmannii | reverse complement strand
TCAATATCACTTTGTGAGAGACATGGTTGAAGAAAATAAAGTATTTTTGATGAAGGTGGACACTTTGAAGAATGTTGCAGATTCATTAACAAAATCTGTGAGCACTGAGAAGTTCTCTTGGTGTAGAGGATCCATGGGCATTGCTATTGTGGATTGTTGACTATGTAACCCTATAACCCCATGTATGCAAAGAAAACAACAAGTGGAAGAATGTTGGGTATGTTTTATTTTCTTCGCACAAGTAGTAGTGTTTGCATTGCGTCAAGCGCGCAGGGGGGTTTGAGGTGGGGATGCTAGGCCCCCCCCTTGGGGGGTGCAGGGGGAGAAAGCCTCCTGTGTGGAGGTTGAGGGGCAACACCCCCAAGAAAAAAATTTCTTCCTCAGGAAACATGTCACATATTTAGGTGGTTTTTCGACACATAGTTTCTTTGTTGATGGTTTTCTATTTCTGGTTAAGGAATTAGGTTTGTTGACTAATCCAAGTCATTCGGTTAGGGTTTTGGATGTCAATGACTCCTATATGTATATTTTATTGTAACAATGTAACACTATGAATGAATATAGAATATGTTGGTTTTCTTGGTTTGGGTTTCCAAGGGAAAAATCATTGTGTAATGTTTGTATTTTCCATTGTATCTTTTATGTTCTTTTACTGAAAATCTGTTTGCAGTAAATATTGTACAAGGTTAAAATCTACATTTGGTATCAGAGCGAGGTTGGATTTAGGGGGACGCCTTTATGGTCAAGGGTTTGGCTCGGGACTTTGATAAGCCTTGTTATAGTGGGTGATCTGTGGTGTTGATTTTTTAGGTGAAAAGAAATGACAAGCAATTTGAAAATTGAGATCGAGAAGTTTAATGGGAAAAGTTTTGAGTTGTGGAAACTCAATATGGAAGATCTGTTGGTGGATAGAGATTAGTGGATCATGGTAGATCCAGGTAATTCAACTACATGAACTTCAACAGATGAATGGAAAAAGTTGGATCAGAAGGTGAAGAGCACAGTCCGACTGTGTCTCTCAGATTCAGTATTATTGAATGTGTCAGAGGAAGCTACCACCAAGGATTTATGGGATATGTTGGAAAATTTGTATCAGTCTAAGTCCCTAGTGAATAAACTATTCATGATAAAGAATTTGTATAACCTGAGGATGAGAGATGGAGAATCGATGGCAGAGCATCTGAATGCCTTCAATACTGTGGTAAGTCAGTTAGTATCTATTAAGATTAAAATTTCAAATGAAGATAAATGTATCTATTTACTATGTTCTTTACTAGGCTCATGGGATAGTCTGGTTGTGGCCATAGGTAGTAATACAACTTCCTTGAAGTTTGATGAAGTGGTCTCATCCTTGTTGTCAGAGGAGATGAGATAGAAGAATATGGAAGGACAGAGCAAATATGCATTATTTTCAAGAGGACGTTCCCAGGAAAGAAATAGATCTAAGTTCTCAAGTGGGAGATCTAAGTCTAAGGGTAGATCTAAATCTCCCGTAATTTTTGTAAAGGTATGTTGGAGATGTGGAAAAGAAGGGCACTACAAGAAGTAGTGTAGATCCAAATTTGAGAAAAAGAAGGGATCTGAAGAATCTCCTTCTACAAAACAAAATAACTCCAAGGAAGAAGGAAGGGATGTGTACTTGGATTCTTCAAGAACACATATAGATCATGAGGCATGGTTGGTTGACTCTGGTGCATCCTTTCATATGACTCCCCATAGGGAGTGTTTCTGGGAATATGAAAAGTGTGATGGAGTTAATGTTTTCTTAGGTGATGATTCGACAACCAAAATCATTTGAGGAGGAAAAGTCAAGTTGAGGCTCATAGATGGAAGGATTAGAACACTTCCTGGTGTTCTGCACATCCTAGGCTTGGGTATAAATTTGATTTTTGTAAGCAAAATGGATTATGCAAGGGTAAAAGCAATATTTGAAAAGGAAACCTGCAAGATGGTTCGAGGAGAAATGGTGTTGCTGAAGGGAGTTCGGTTTGGAACTTTGTATAAGATGAAAGGAAGCACTATTAGTGAGGGGTGCAATAGTTCCACTGTTCCTGATATTGGAGTTGAAGAAGAAAGAACTCCTATTGTCTCTGGAGAAAAGGTTATGCTGTGGCATCAAATACTGAGGCATATTGGAGAAAAGGGTCTTTGACTACTACACCTTAAAGGTATGGTTGAAGCTATGTCTAACTTCTCTCTGGATTTTGATTTCTGTGAACATTGTCTATATGGGAAGAAAAATTGGGTAATATTCCCCTCTGGTGCAATGAGGGCAAAAGGAATTTTATAGCTAGTTAACAATGATGTTTTTGGACTTGTGTCAGTTCCATCATTGGGAAAATCTATGTACTATGTCTCATTTATAGATGACTTCTCAAGGATACTTGGATATATTTCCTCAGGAATAAATCTGAAGTCTTTCACAGGTTTAAAGAGTTTAAGGCTCTTGTTGATAATCAAACAAAGAAAAGAATTAAGGTGTTGAGGACTGATAATGGCAGAGAGTTCTGCAAGAATTATTTTGAAGAATTCTATACGAAGTGCAGTATAGCAAGGAAACAAACTACTCCATATACAACTCAATAGAATGGAGTTGCAGAAAGGATGAACATGATGTTGATGGAAAAATCAAGGTGCATGCTCAGTGTTGTCAGGTTAGGGTAATAATTCTGGGTAGAGGCAGTGGGTACTGCATGTTACCTGGTCAACAGATCACCCTCATGAACGTTGGATGACAAGACTCAACAAGAGGTATGGACTGGTAAGGAACCTTCTCTCACACATCTCAAGGTATTTGGTTGTGATGCATATGTTCATGTTCCAAAGGAAAATAGGAATAAGCTAGATAAGAAGGCTGAAAAGTGTATATTTATTGGATATAAATATGGTCTCAAAGGTTATAAGGCTTGGAACCCAAAAACTAAGAAGGTAGTGTATAACCGAGATGTGGTATTTAGAGAAATGAAGGATGTTGTTAAACATGAATTTCTACCAAGTAAAGAAGAAGTAGAGAAAATAGAGTTTGATTTAAAGGATGATGAATCAAACTCTACAAAAAATGTGAATCAAAAGAAGAAGATCCTCATACTCCAATATTGACAAGATCGGTTTGAGAAACAAGGCTACCAAAAAGATATACTCCATCTGATTTCCGTTCAAATTTTGATTTGTCTATTATTGATGATGATCCTAGAACTGTTAGGGAGGCAGTGGATTTAGAGGATCGAAATCTATGAAAAATGGCCATGGACAAAGAAATGTCATCTTTGGATAAGAACAAGGCTTGGGATCTAGTGGAGTTGTTGGCTAGAAGAAATCCTATTGGTAGCAAATGGGTATTTAAAAGGAAGCTTAATTCAGAAGGAAAAGTGGGGAAATACAAAGCTCGGTTAGTAGCAAAGGGTTATTCCCAGGTTGAGGTAGTTGATTTTGGTGAGATTTTTTCTCCTGTTGCCAGGTTAACCTCTATAAGATTTCTATTATCCGTTGTTGTTGCATTTGATTTTGAAGTAGAACAGATGGATGTGAAGCATTCCTACATGGGGATCAAGAAGAAGAAATCTATATGAAGCAACCAGAAGGTTATGTTATGAAGGGAAATAAGGATATGGTAAGCAAGATGAAAAATTCCATGTATGGTTTAAAACAATCACTAAGGATGTGGTATAAAAAAATTGACACTTATATGTTGGGAGTTGGCTTCACAAGAAGAAAAGAGGATCACTGTGTGTATTTTAAATTATTTGGTGATCATTTGATTTATTTGGTCTTGTATGTGGATGACATGTTGCTGATAGGAAACAACAAGGAGATTATCCAGGATGTGAAAAATCAGTTGTCCTCTAAATTTGACATGAAGGATCTCAGTGCTTCAAATTTCATTTTGGGAATGGAAATTAAAAGAGATCAGGAAAAGAGGAGACTCTGGTTAAATCAGAGAAAATATGTCGAGACAATATTACAGAGATTTAATATGAAAGAATGTAAACCGATCAATGTTCCTATTCTTGTTGGGGTAAATTTATCTATGGATCAATGTCCCAAGACACAGGAAGAGGAGGAGGACATGTCTCATGTTCCATATGCGAGTGCGGTTGGCAGTTTGATGTATGCAATGGTATGTACTAGACTGAACATTTCACATGCAATGGGAGTTTTGAGCAGGTATATGTCAAATCCACGGAAGGAGCATTGGACAACAGTAAAAAGGGTTTTTCAGGTATTTGCATGGCACTGCTAGTTATGGATTGTGCTACCAAGGAAGACATGGATTGGATAGTGTGGTGGATATACATGGCTTTGTGCATGCAAAATAGACTGGAGATATAGATCGTATAAGATCTACAAGTGGGTATGTGTTTACCCTATTTGCAGGAGTAATAAATTGGATGAGAAAAAGACAAGATGTAGTGGAACTTTCAACTATAGAAGTTGAATACATGGAAGCCACTCATGCAAGTAAGGAAGTAGTATGGTTACAAACATTGTGTTTGGGTATTGGGTTGGTACAAAAATCTACAAGGATAGATTTTGAAAGTCAAAGTGCAATTTTTCTGGCAAAGAACCTGACTTATCATTCAAAGACAAAGCATATTGATATTCAATATCACTTTGTGAAAGACATGGTTGAAGAAAAGAAAGTATTGTTGATGAATGTGGACACTTTGAAGAATGTTGTAGATTCTTTAAAAAAATCTGTGAGCACTGAGAAGTTCTCTTGGTGTAGAGGATCCATGGGAATTGTTGCCCTATGTAACCCTGTAACCCCTTGTATGCAAAGAAAACAACAAGTGGGAGAATGTTGGGTATGTGTTATATTATTTGCATGAGTATTGGTGTTTGTGTTGCGCTGGGCGCATAGTGGGGTTCAAGGCGAGGGCACTAGGACCGCCTTGCGAGGGCAACGCCCTAGAGAAAAATATTTCTTCCTCGAGAAACATGTCACATATTTAGGTGGTTTTTTATCACATGGTTTATTTTTCGATTGTTGGTTACTCTCTCCTATGTCCTTTCTGAGTTTATTGACCCGAGGTTCATGTCTGTTCGGGTTTTCAACAAGGCCTCTAAAACTATCGGCCCTCCTGGTAAACCAGAAGGCAACACAATGCACAGAGTGCACTGCGCAGTCTCACCCGAGATAGTCTTAATGGGTGGTTGCAATACTCATGTGTTTACAGCCTAAGAATGAGCGAGAGATATGATAATTGTGCAAAGGGAGTGCTACTGTAACTTATTAACACAATATACCATTTATTCATGATTTATGCAAGAAATATAATAACTCACTCATTTAGCAACATTTTTTCTTACTAAAACTAGAAAGAAATACATTCATTCAATCATACAACATAGATGTTACCGTGGTTCACCCCCTCCTGGGATACATCCACAAAGATTTGGCTCTTGGCTCTTTTATTATCGTTGTTCTGTCATTAGCGTGTCGTGTTCTTTACAATTATCCTTGGTTGGGAAAGATCTATATGAGGTGGACTAGATCGCAATAAGCTCCTCAACTTGTGATCTAACCCTCAAGCTCTACCCTCTTTCGTCTTCTGTAGCTCAACAACTTACAAAAGTAAGTCATACAACAAAATATTACATATGGACTCGCTACAATACTTCTCTCTATAATAAAGACTAGCCTTCCTAATAAGCCATCCCTTATGATACCTAAGTATATTGGCTCTTCATCCCTTACAATACATTATAAAAACCCTAACCCTACCATCGTTAGGTATTCCATGCATGCGCGTGTGTTGTTCTCCCTCCATCTGTCACTTTCCTCATGTATGCCTTGTTTCCCAAAATCGCCTTTCTTTCCGATTTGGTCTTCCTCCAATAGGCCCCCATAACTGACATGTGGCTCGTCCCGAGCCACCTACCCTTTTTGTGCTTCTTCGATATCCCTAGTGATCACTTGGAACTTCTCCTTGAGATCTGTTGCTTGTGTTTGCGCCTGTGCGGTCTTCTCCTTGAGTGTGTCCACCTTCTGGACTGCAATTTTGTCGCTGACCAATCTGAATCATTCTTCCTAGGTTTGTGCTATCAGTGTCCTGGATTCCTTAGCCTGTGCAATGACTTCTGCCACTCACTCTTAGAGTGGTTCCATTTGATCTTGCCACTACTTCTTCCGCGTTTGTGTAGTGGTGAGTTCTGCCTGCAGTTTCTTCATATCATGTGCCCCTTTGATGCACTCTGTGATGGTCATTGTCTTCTACCTATGCTTGAAGTATTGGATAGCTGCACTTATCCTTTATTCTTCCTTGTCCCATTGTAGGGACTTAAATTTAAGTAAGCCTAAAAATTTCATACAATTAAACATAGAATTTCAAACATAGAATTTCTTCCAATGCATAAATAATTCATTAATCATCATATAAGCATATAATATTTGGCAAAAATTAAATTTGTTTACATCATTAAAATAAATTACATAATCATTACATAACTCAGCAAATCCATAAATAAAATACCTCTTCCTGATCCTAAACTCTCGCTTGTCTGGTTGTCCTCCCTATTGCCTTGACGAAACCCTGCCCAAATTGACTAACCACCCAGCCAGCTAGGAGCAGCCTGTCCAGCTCCCTAGATCCAGGATACTGTAAGGAATCCTGGCCCCCGTGCCCAAAACCCCCAGCAACCCGGTGCCCCTTGCAATGGTTCACCAAAACCCCAAAACCAAACTCCTCAAAACCATAAGATATCCAACAGAAATACAGACCTCCTGCCAATAATGCTCCTTTCCCCCAATTTTCATAATCATCTCCAGAGGACTCTTCCCTGTCATATCTCCCCCCTTCACTGACTCTCCTATCCTCCATTAATTACCCTATCCTATTCTTTATTACCTTATCTGATTCATTTATTACCTTATCTTTCCACTTAATGCTTCTTCCCCCCCTGCATACGTAAAGTCTTATAAAATAATTTAAAATTTATTAAGCCCCTTAATGCTTTACTCAAATCATTGAATGTGTTAAGTAATCAATTAATTGATTAATTAATCAATCAACAGTTATAAACAATTAATAAATAAACAATTAATATTATTAATACTAATCATTGTTTAACTAAAACCATATTAGGACAATCAATTATACTTAATAATCCCTATGCAACAGTTTAACTAGGGTTGTTACATACACCCACCCTTCAGGAAAATTCATCCCGAAGTTAATGCATCTCATGATACAAAGGAAAAGAAACATGGTTCACACGTTCATAACAATTAACTGACACTATTAGTAAGTAAGCAAAGAAAACTCATACATATTAGTGTACATGTACAAGAAATGCATGTGTAGCTAGTACATACAAGTCTCGTGCATGTACTAATAATCAATAACTATCACCCTTTTAGTAATTTATGTATGCATCCAATCCAATCAACAAGACTAGTCTTTTATAAAAGACAATAAACCAATCAAATGTTTGCGAAATCCTTTAATTACAGTTATCTAGTTCAACAATTTTATTTAGACAACTGTGGTTTAGTTACGTAATTATGAGTATTCATATATACACATTTCCTTTTTAGAAGGGAAAAACTAAATTCCACCATAAGACAAATCTCCATACTTTCTCATCTATTTCTACTCATCCTTCCTCCCTAACTTACTTCCATCTTCATTCCTATCCTTCCTCTGTTGGAATATCTTGGAGCGTCAATTATATTGACCTAACTCCAAATAGAACCCGTAAGCGGAAGTGTCATTATCTTGACCAAGCTTCCCCAACAGGCAACTGATAGTCATCATCACATGTCTAGGGGAGCATGAGCTAACATCGTCCTCCCATGACTTCAGGTTTTGGAGGATACACGGTGGGAAATGCCTCCACCCCTCCTAACAAGACTAGGGTCCACACCCTACAATGGAATATACAGTGGCAATGCGTTGCTAGGATTTTTGTCATCGTTTATTCGGTTTTGGGAAGTCTCGTCACCTGAAATCCTGCACTGGTCCACATATCATAGAAATACATCCAAACGAATATAATTTCACATACTAATATTCATACCATAATGTTTCTCGGCTAGTGGTCATGACATCCACTTTCATCATCATTATCCCTTGGCTATTTCCTAGCCCATAACCTACAGATTAGTCTGTAACACAAACTCATACATTTCTATGCACTATTATCATGTAATTGCATACTATCATCATTTCAATTCGGTATCCTTGTACCGACAACTTAACATCAAAGTTTTCAAATTAGAAATAGATCTCATAATGTCCCATAATTCAATTTCGACACCCATTCATAAAATTTTATTTATAAAATAGATTGCATCATATCCAACATCATTCTACTAGCATTTAAACCTTCATAGGATTCACATTCACACAATATGTCACATCATATCCATCATCATCAATAACACTCAAACATTCATAAAATTTACATTCACATAGTAGATCGCATTATATCCATCATCATTAATAACATTTAAACATTCATAAAATTTACAGTCTCACAATATATCACATCATATCCATCATTATTCAAATACATATAACATTCATAAAGGTTCATACGTATTAAAAGTTTAAGTGTATCATTTAATAGTTTCACTGTGAATAGAAAATAATATAAGTAGGCCTCAGGTAATCCTGGCTGTCTAAGTCAAAAGGTGGTGTTACATACACCCAACCTTCGAGAAACATATTCTCGAGGTGGTCAAAAAAGTGAGGGATAGTCTCGTCATAATGTCTTGGCATCTTCCCAAGTAGCAGATCCTGGACTATACTTGTCCCATTGGACCTTAACTTGGTCTACCAGACAGTTCTTGAGCTGTCAGACTCTACGGTCCAATATGTGTAACGATTCTACCATGAGGGTTCCCATGTCCGATACCTGCAATTCCTTCCAATTTAGTTTATGTGATTCATCAACAACATAATGACATAAAATAGATACATGAAAAACATTATGAGTTTTATGCAAGTGGGGTGGCAGTACGAGATGATAGGCAATGGGTCCAATTTTCTCTTGGATTCTAAACGGTCCTATAAATTGAGGTGACAACTTTTTCCCCTTCCCGAACCGTATGGTACTCTTATTAGGCCTGATACGAATGAAAACTTGCTCTCCCACTTCATAACTTCGGTCGGTCCTATGTGCATCCGCATAACTTTTCTGTCTATCCTGTGCTTCCATTAGTCTCTACCTAATCTGAATCACCTGTTCTTCCATCTCTTGAATCAATTCTGACCGAACTGTTACTTGGTCTTCTAGTCTATCCCAACTCAATGACGTTCTGCATGGCCTTCCATATAGGGCTTCGTAGGGTGGCATTTTGATGGAGCTATGAAAACTGTTATTGTAGGCAAACTCTACCAAAGGTAGGTACTTCTCCCAATGGGTTTGATTATCCATGACAGACATCTTGAGCATGTCTTCCATGACTTGATTTACTCTCTTGGTTTTCCCATCTGTTTCAGGATGATAAGATGTGCTTAAGTTCAAATGAGTCCCCAACGCTAACTGCAAACTTGTCCAAAACCTAGAAGTGAATATGGAGTCCCTATATGAAATGATCTTCTTAGGTATCCCGTGCAAATGGATAACCTCATTTACAAACACACGTGCCACATCAGTGACATCGTAAGTGTCTCTAACCATAATTAAATGAGGACTCTTGGTTAACTTATCCACTATCATAAGAATGACATTGTGTCTATGAGATGTGAGCGGAAACCCCACAAAAAAATCCATAGAGATGACTTCCCATTTGGACATAGGAACATCATGTGGTTGTAGGAGGCCTGTTGGGTGATGGTGGTCAGCTTTCACTTGTTGACACTCTAGGCATTTGGCGATGAAGTTGACTACATTGCGTTTCATTCCTACCCAAAAGAAGAGCTTCCTCATGTTTGCGTACATCTTCTTCACACCCAGATATGCACAATAAAGTGCTCTATGGGCTTCCTTCAGTATGATGCTTCAAATATCCCCATTTTCGGGGATGTACATCCTTCTCCGATATCTCAATAGTCCATCTACTTCCAGACTATATCCATCATACTTTAGATTGAACTGCCTCCCACTCTGGAGGTTTGAAGTAACCTTTAAATACCAACTGTCTCCTTAGAGTTGCGTCAACACATGTTCCCTCAGATTGACTTTTAAGGGTACCAAGGAGAACACACGTGGTCTCCTACTCAAGGCATTTGTGACCACATTTTCCTTTCCCTTGATGTATGAAATGCCAAAATCATACTCACTCATAAATTCACTCCATCACCTTTGCCAGGCATTCATATCCCTTTGAGTGAAGAGATGTTTTAAACTTTGATGGTCCTTTTTGAGCTCAAAGTTTCGCCCCACAATATAGTGCCTCCAATGTTTCAGAGATAGGATTACAACTGCCAACTCTAAATCATGAGTCACGTATAGCTCTTCATGTTTGTTCAACTTCCTTGATGCATAAGCTATCACTCCTCCATCCTGCATTAGCATGGCCCCCAACCCTTTCTTCGAGGCATCCATGCAGACTTTGAAGTCCTTTTCCACCTCCGACACTCGTACAATTGGCACACTAGTTAGTAACCTCTTAATCTCAATGAATGCACTATCACATTCTTTTTTCTATTCATACCTGACCCCCTTACGCTACAAAGTGGTGACGGGTTTCACTATTTTTGAGAATCCTTTCACAAATCTACGATAATAACTTGCTAGCCCCATGAAGCTTCTCACCTCATGGGCATTTTTTGGCACTGGCCACTCCATAATGGCCGTTACCTTTTCTGGGTCCACAGAGATTCCTTCACTAGAAATGATATGACCTAAATAGTGGATATCTTTCTAGAAGAAGGAACACTTCGACAACTTACCATACAATTTATTCTCTCTACGGCAGGATAACACCACTCGTAAGTGTTCCTCATGTTCTCTTTCATTCTTGGAATAGATGAGGATGTCATCTAGAAAGACTTGTACAAAACGGTCTAAGTACTTCCGGAATACGTCGTTCATGAGGCTCATGAATACTGCTGGCACATTGGTCAATCTGAAAGGTACTATGACAAACTCGTAATGCCCAAACCTAGTTCGAAAGGTAGTTTTAGGAATACCGCCTTCCTTAATCCTTAACTAATGATACCTGAATCACAAATCAATCTTTTAGAATACCGCTACTCCTTTCATCTGATCGAAGAGGTCATCTATTCGTGGCATTGGGTACCTATTCTTCATTGTAGCATGGTTCAAGTCCCTGTAATCTATACATAGTCGTAAGGATCCATCCTTCTTCTTTACAAAAATTACTGGTGCACCCCAAGGTGAAACACTGGGCCTTATTAGCCCTAAGTCCAGTAACTCTTTCAACTACATTTTCAACTCACAAAGTTCTAGTGCTGTCATTCGATACGGAGTCCTGGATTGGTTCTACACTAGGTTTTAGCTCAATAGTAAAATCAAGCTCCCTCTCAGGAGGTAACCCTGGTAACTCGTTCGAAAAAACATCCTTAAATTCTGACAATACCATTTACTAATCCAATGAGGGTCCCTTCCTTTCATTCACTACTTCCACTACATATAGTCGACACCCTTGCCTCAAGCATCGCTTAACCTTCATAGTTGAGATAAACCGTAATGATACCTTTCTCTGTACACCCTGGATCTCTACTGGCCTTCCTTCGTCGTCTACACAGAGCACCCTTTTTGTGAAACAATCTACCAAAGCTCAATGAGCTTCTAACCAATCCATTCTAATGATTAGGTTATACGCCCCGAGAGCAATGGCATATACCTTCAACCTGGTAGTACACACTCTCATGTCTACTTTACAATTATCAATGTTTGGTCCTACTACTTTCTTTTCCCCCGAAGCCATCTCGACTTGTTTAAAGTTATCATGCTCGTAGGCTGCCAACCCACTCTTTTCTAATGCACATGGTGAAATGAAACTATCTATAGCACCAGAATCAAATAAAATATTAACGTTGATATGATTTACCATACCTGATGACTCCACCACCATGGATTGATGCTCGGCCTGGCGATTATTAACTGCTGCGTAAATCTGGTGGTTGCTACTTTCTCTTCCCATCGGGGCATTTCCTTCTCTATGCATGAATCCTGATTGTAACTCTGTGCAGTCATGCTAGTAATGGGGTCCTCCACATCCCCAACAGGTAACACGAGATTGAACCTGTGCACTATTCTGTGACTGCCTCTGAAATGAGTTCCTTCCCCTGGAACCCCTGCCCCTACTAGTTGTTCCCTAAGATGGTCATGGACCTACCTACATCGTTGGTGATGAATGAGATGCTACACTCGCTGCCATTGAAATCCCTGTGGCTACTGTCCTTGGTGCGACTCTGTTACCATATGGAGGTAGCCTTGAGCCCTCTCCTCTGGAAAATGTCCTAGGGGCCTTCCCTACGAATCCAGGATGATGCAGAAAGTTTGGTCTCATATCTCCAGTTAATTTCATGTGTTCCTCCACATAACGCACATTTTCCACAGCTTCTGCTACTAAAGACGGTTTCCACATCTGCACCATAGCCCTTATCTTAGGGTTTAGCCCATAGACGAAGTGTTCTGCCTGTCGTTGGTCATTATCAATGTATGAAACATATTTGACCAATTCCATAAACCTGATCTCATATTCTTCTATGGTCCTATTTCCCCATACTAAGGCATGAAACACTCCTACCTATTGTTCCTCATAGTAAGCTCGTAGATATTTCCTTCGAAACCTCTCCTTGAAAAGTTTCCAAGATACAGTGTTCGGGGTAAGATGCAGTTGTATTTCCAGGTTGCCCCACTAGTTCAAGGCACTATCTCTTAATTGAAAAATTGTTATATTCACCTTTGAGGTAGATGCATAGTCCCTTAAGGAAAAACACCTTGTCATGCCTTCCAACCATGCTTCTGCGCTTTCACTGGCGTGACCCCTAGCGAACTCCAGAAGTTTAATCTTCTACAATTATCTAGTGATGTCTTCGGGTGGAGGTCCTCCCCCTGAATCCCTTGATGCTTCTGGATTACCCATTTTAGATGGTGGGGGTTCCACTTCAATCCCTGCTGGTTGTTTCCCCTTTAAACTCTCATTTATGGCCTCCAAAGAGCGCAGTATGAGAGCTAGTTTGGGTGATGGTGGCGGCGGTGCTGGCAATGTTGGCAGTGCCTGTGACGATGCTCCCATGCCTCGATTCCCTCGAGTCCTAACCATCCTGTATAATTTAACCTGCATCAACCAAAGTTGTCAGGGTGAGTTCAAGGACGTTTCAAATTTGCGCAACTTAAACTAGAAAACAGGGTTAGGCGTAAGTTTTTTTTTACTTGTATGTAAACATACATTACTCTCTTTAGGGGAGTGGCTAGGTTAGGGATAAAGCATCTAATATTGATGTCTTTTCCTAAGAAAAATATTGATTCCCTCGTTCCATATCTATGCTAGCACTGTACCCCACTCGCTAATTTCTCTAACTTACCTTCCTAGTGCGCGTGAAGCCTCCTCCCGCTTATCTTGGTCTAAGTCCTTATACTTTGTGTCTACAACTAATTAAGGTGAATTCCAACCTAATGTCGATGAAATGAGTCTAAGGCTATCCTTCGATGCTTGACTTGTGGGATTTCCTTGGCATGTTGTACATACACGTTGAATTGTGTCTTGGTGGCTACAGGTGCGAGTCTTGAGGATTGTAGAGTGGTTTTCGGGCATTGGAATTTAGTGCTTGTGCGTTGTGGTTATGTATTGTTTCTGGAATTGTGGTTGTAAGATGTAGTGAGCCCGAGGCTATGCATTGAAGCTTAGTGCTTGTCTTTGACTAGTGGAATGGAATGGAGGGACTTGGCGCTTAGCTCGGTGGTTGAGGGCACAAAAATCAGTGTTTGGTTAACATGGATAATTGGAGATTATACGTCGGGATAGTACTATGTTACCATTAATTTATTTATGCATATGAATTTGTAAAGACTCATGTGTAGCACGTTGGTGTTGGGTTGTTTCTTAAGGCTTAGGTGGTGGGTGGTTGTGGGTTCAAAACCCGTAGACTCCAAAACATTTCAAATTTTTTTTTATATGTAACTTTATCTGTTAATTTGTTTATTTGTTTATTTATAAATTAACAAATAATATANAACAAAGGGTGGGCACGCATGAAGCCCACATGCCCCACCCTCGTTCCCCCTCACTTTCATAACCTAACCCTTTACCATTTGTTCATGCTCCCTACCTTCTCTACTGCCTCTCCATTCTGCGTTGTCCCTCTCGGCAGGCTCGATGCTCGACTCTAAGCACCGGTGCTTGGGCGATGGATTGTGTGTATTGTGTTTTGCGCTTGGCTAGGAGACGAGTTAGATCCCATTCCTCTGGTTGTTGCGCGCTCCGTAGTTCCTCGTGGGACTCACGTTCGGTGCTAGGTTTGTATATTGTTGCTTGGTGAATGATTTGTGAGCTGGTGTTCGACGCTTGTGCTTGGGTTTGTTTTTTTTTATATGTGTTATTTTTGTGCAGCTTCTAGGCTGCCCTAGGCTTTGGCATTTGGTCCTGGGTGCTTGGTCTTGGATGCACAACGAAGGGCCGCAGTTACATTCAAAGGAGGTTTTCGATATGGGTAAGTTATGGAATGGCATTGTGTGCTTGGCACTTGGCGATGGGCTTTGTGTTGTGTAGTTGACGCTGGCGCACTGGGCATGTGAGTTGGGAGGAGTTGGGCTTGCGGGCTATGGTTGGTGGGTTGTGTGCACTATTCTCCCTTGCGAGATGGGCGCTTGGCTGTAGTTTGTGACCAGCATTGCCTCTGGTGCTTTGGTCGGTGGCTGGGCTTTGTATATTGTGTGGACTTCGCACTTGGTTGTAAATTATAACTGTGTTCGATATATATTTCTTATCTATGACAGGTTATCCATATTTCACTTCTTTTCTGAGTTGAACATAAATTTTAGTTTGCAGGATTCTCGGAAGAACTTTTTTTTTGCTTTATCATCTTATCTGCATCCTATATTTTACGTTCTGATGCAATTGTGTTTCTGAACTTGCTCTAGGATGGAGAAGCATTTTAGGCACTTTATCAATGTAGTACTACGACATGCTAGCGTTTTAGCTTGTCCTTCAGACTTATTTTTCTCAGTTTTGTGTTATACTGTTAATGGTAAGTCGACTCATTATTTCTTTCAAGCTAGGAAGTTTGTCTCTTTAGAATTTGAAATCTTGAACAGAGTTCCATCAAAGTGAATCTAGGTCTCTTGTGTCTCTTTAGAATTTGAAATCTTAAACCCTAGTTTTGAGTTAAAAAAAATGTATAGGGAGGATGTGAATGAATTAGCCAAATCAGAGTGCTGACATTGTTTGAGGCTCTTTCCAACTGCAAAGAAGAGATCTGGGTAAAGACCTCAATTAATTAAGCCTAATTTTTTTTTTCATAGTTCAAGCCTTGTTGTGTATATTTAGGTGATGATATTCCTCACCTTTGTAACACCCTATTTCCCCCAGTTTGTAAAAATAATTGGACTGGCCCAGAACTGTGGTAAACTCAGAAATGTGAATATGTGATGTGAATGGACCTTGTGGAAAAGGTCAATGAATGTAAATAACATTATGAATTTATATTGCAGGACTGCTGAGAGGGGATGTGCTAAAAAAGAGACCATAATGGCTATAGAAAGGCGGTGGAAGGCACCTGGAAAGGTGGCGTTAACTTCCACCGAGAATCAATACCGTATTTGGACTCCACTGGCTCGAAGAACCAAAAGCGGCTCGCTGACCCCGAATTAAATGTCTCATAGGCTGGTAGGCAGATGGCTCCTCAGGAGTTAATGAGGGATGGGGACGTGAACCACCCATCCATAGAGTCGTCAGGCCTGACCAACGTTAGGGAAATCACACCACACACAACCTCACAAGAGGATAAGGCATGGGGTAGAAGCGATTGGGGGGGAGATACGAGGGGAAAAAGAGAAATCTGGCAATATGCAGAGTGAGTGATAGTAGAGAGGAAGGAGAGTAACCTTTTCTCTTGATCACTGGCAAACAGAGACGCAGTCTCACAACATCGTGGTCTTAGCTCGGGGGTGGCTAGTGGTAAATCCGCTGGGAGTGGCTGAGCCTATAGCTGGGTGGAAATGAGCACCCCTCTCAGAAGTTGCATAACCCCTGGTGTTATTTTTGATAAGTGTTTTGCCTCTGGCATCTTGATATATATATATATATATATATTCTGACATTTATGTTTATAAGCTGTGAAATGGTGAATGATTATAGAGTAAGAATGTATGTATAGTGTTTTGATCAATACTGGTAGATGCATGTTTATAATGGAAAGACTACATATGGCTTATGTCTTCATAAATCACTTTTTATATGCTTACCAAACTAATTCATATTGCATGCCTGATTCGTGGGAGAAAGGTACCCTTATATGCCTCAGATAGGTCCCTGCGTAAAAGCCTCCCCATAAAGATACCCTCCTTGAAAATCCCATCAAGAACCGGGAAAGAGAATGTGAAGGCGCAAGGCCTTAGTAACCCTACACGGGGAGGAACGATCCTCTTGAAAACCTGAGATGGCAGCATAAGGATGAAGTATCGAATCGACAGATGAGATCCCGTCGGGAGATATGTGGTCCCTCATGACCGTTAGATCGGAAGAAGAAGATGGAGTGTTAAGTGCCTTAACCCTAAATAGGTGTCGATCGATGGACGAGGTTCCATCAGGAAACTTGTGGTCATGCACGACCGTTAGATTGGTGGGAGTAAGTAGGGTGTTAGATGCCTTACCCCTTTTGTTTTCTGTGTCTTCATGGATAGAGAAGAAATCGGGGCTGTAGATCCCCTAGGTCCATGAGAATAGCGAGACCATTGATTTTTCCACGTCCAGGAAGTCGTGGAAGGATGCATAGGTAGGAACCAAACTGAGCCGTCAGATCTCAGCTGGAAAAACCTGACAACCGTTGGATCTGTCATAAATTATTCGAGGGTTAAACCCTAGTGATTAGGGGAAAAGGCCCCGAAATAGATCTAGACCATCCGAACAATGTAGACCACGTGTCGTGAGATTACCCATTTCGGGAAATCGGGAATCGCGAACTCGGTAGTCCTGGTGACGAGAGTTCGAGACTTTCCATGGTGAAAACATGGGATAGATCTGGACCATCCGAACGATGTAGACCATGTGTCATGAGATTACACATTTCGAGAAATCATGAATCACGAACTCGGTAGTCCTGGTGACGAGAGTTCGAGACTTTCCATGGTGAAAACCCAGGATAGATCTGGACCGTCCGAATAACGGAGGCCACATGTCATGAGATTTCCCATTTTGGGAAATCGGGAATCGCGAACTCGGTAGTCCTGGTGATGAGAGTTTGGGAATTTCCATGGTGGAAATCCTAGGATAGATCTAGACCGCCCGATCTCAAGAGGCCACGTGTCATAAGACTACCCATTTCGAGAAATCGGGGATCAGGGATTCGAGAGTTTCGTTGACAAGAGGTCGGTCCATCACCTTGATAAATCCCCATGGAAATAAAACTGTAGTCATATGAGAAGAGGTCATATCAACCAAGGCGTAGCCCAGGCGGGCTAATTTCCAAACGAGGGCATGTTCGACACATCGGCACTTTGGTACTTGGGACACCGAAGGGCATGCTTCCCTATGCCAACAAATCCCAAAGTTAAGACTTGCAAACCCTGCCTGTTAGTATGAGGGTTAAATATTGGTCAACGGATGAGATCCTTTCGGAGGATCCTGGGTCTAGGATGACCGTGAAATGTGAGGAAGAGATTTAGACTTTAAGCTGGGGCGCAAATGCATATTAAGGTAAGCAACGAGCAGATCTAGACGACCAAAGTCCACTTGCCTAGATCTATGGTTGAGGTTTCATTCGGGAGCCCCCTTGCTATTCTGCCTTTAGCATTGGGGGTGGGGGT